>JABCKH010000466.1:0-14605 GCA_018851285.1 Lyophyllum semitale | reverse complement strand
AAAACTGCAACTGATGGTCCAGTTTTTTCCAGTTGCAGTCCAGTTAAGTTGCAGTTTTTTCCAGTCCATGCGACTGGACCTCTAAACACTATTTATTAAGTCACTACCTTACTGCATAACTTAATAAATACTTTGGATCCCCCTTGTCAGCCCATCAACCTTAGTCCAATTGGCCGGCCCTAAGGTTGCCCTTACAGTGGCTGGTCATCATTTCGAGGTGGGAAAGCAGGAAAGACTGCAGGAAGCAGAAAAGCCATGACAAAGATGTTGAAACTAGGACTTGGCCACTGATCGAGCAAGGTCACAGTCTTGGTGAGTCTTGGTAAGCATTGAACATGATTGCCACAAGAAGAGTCAAATTTCTATATCAGACTGACATGTCAGAAGACATGGATACCCCCTCCCCACCCCACATCGAAACCTATTCACTCCGAAATTTTCTACAAGGAGTATGGGAATGTCATTATTCAAGTATGTTATCTGCAGGTTTGCCCTATAAATAGAGTAACTGACTTAAGATGATGGCAAAAGGTTGAAGATACCCTCTACAAACTGGACCGCGGAGTGCTGTGCGACCTCTATCCAATCTTCAAAGATATGTTTGGTATACCACAAGGTGACTTGACAGTCGAAGGGATGACAGATGATCATTTCAGGTGGGATCTGTAAAGAGTGCAAGAACAGGAAATGTGAATTGTGTAGCCGTACTGTAGGCATAATACTGAGTGGCTTTGTTCCCTCGTCGTGAGTGAGCTAAAGAAGGATCTACTACACATGTCTTCCTCATGTCTGTCAGATCACGTGTTCCCCTCTCAGGATTCTCCGATACCCCACAGGTCGACACAACATTGAAAGAGTTTGATCATCTCCTCTGACTCCTCATGAGCTGTTTACATATCATGTAAGTCTAAAGTAATGGCTAAGATAGAGAAATAATAAGAACTTATGGCTAAAAACAGCTGGATGAAGCCACCTCATCCAATCGAGCAATATCTCAATGTCCTGAAACTTGCTACATGTTGGGACTTCCCTGCGCATATCATTGAGGGAGCAATATATGAGCTAGGCCAATATGATGCTGATCAGCTTCCTGCTGTTGATTAATTGTATGATGTTGGCATGGCACGCATGTACAACATGTTACATCCCACAATTTATCCAACCTGCTTTCAAGGCCCCATGCAACTGCAGCAACAAAGTTAGTCAAGATGAGCTCTGATGATGTCCAGAAGCTCAGACTCAGAGTCTTCAAGGTCCTGGCAAAGGTCAAGATGGTGATCAAAGCGGAACATAACTTGGTTGTGTACAATGCACCAAAGATCACACGTATCCGGAAGAGTGAGGATTGTCATCAGCACAATGTTTGTGCTGAGGCTTGGAGGAAGGCTTGGTGGTTTAACATCACTAGAGGGATCCTGCAACCTGCCGAGGCATTTGGAATTGCCTTCCCTGGTGGTGTTAGACAAGAGGTGGAAAGAATAGGGTGTTTCACGGTAGCCAACTTCCGGCCCAACTTTGATCCAACTTGAATAACAACTTGACACACAACTTTTGCAAAGTTGGAAGCAAAGTTGGATGGCCTACTGTGAAACACCTATCATTGATACATTTGACGAAGTTGGGCATTTGGGTTGGCTGAGAGCAGTGCATGTGACAACATCTGACTTCCATCATCACCACATGTCTTCCTCTCTCTCGCTGCCCTCCTCCGCCACTGTGTGCTACTGTGCTATGCGCTCTTGCTTGCGGGGTTTCTGCCTGTGGTCTAGGCTCCACTGTCCTGTAATTATTTTAGCCCGCGATCTCTGTGGTGCATGTAAGACATAGCTATATAATCATGTTTTTTCGTATGTTTCCCGACGTCGCCTCACATTTTAAAAGCCATGCCCACCCTCTCAGATAGACAAGCTCTAATCTGTGCTGTTCTACTGGCAACAGAAGACGAGTTAAACATGCATTTTGCCCATCTTGAACACGCAGACGACGACAGCGATATCGAAGGAGTTGAAGTTAAGTCCCTGCAGGAATCTTCTGATTCCTCTTCCAGTTCCTCTTCGTCCTCCTCCAGCTCTTCATCATCTTCAAGTTCCAGTTCCTCCTCGTCTTCAAGCTCCTCGGATGTCGAAATGGCTATTGCAAGCGAGGACGAAAGCGAAGCTCGCATCCGAAATGTGGCCAACTACGCAGACCTTCTTGACTTGATCCTCCGGACCCGAGTACTGAACCCGAGTCACGTCGCTAAAGCCTCCCAGCTCGAGAAGCCAGGGCATCACGGGGAGGCATACTTCGACCGCAAAAGCAACTATTCAATGAATGTACAGGTGCGGACTGGGTACGGTTCTGTCATGTCTCACTCGTTCCGGTACTTATTTCAACTCATCAGCTCATCACCCTTCCAAACCTACGCATCATCGATTACGTGGTCGGGCATTGTGGAAGCGCCCACGATGCCACTGTCTTCCGTTCATCACGAACATATGCCAGCAATCGAGTACTCTTCCAACAGGGTGAATGGATCTGGGCTGATTCTGTGTATGCGCTGGATCGTTGGTGTGTGACACCCTTCAAGAAACCACTCTCGAACCTACAAGATAATAAGACCTTTAATTACCACCTCTCACGGGTATAGATCACCTCGTTCTATTGCTCTTGACAAGTCTAATGTTCTATGCATAGGTCCGCGTGAAATCAGAACATGCAATGGGATATATCAAGGGGCGGTTCTGTTCTTTGCGAGGCCTTCGTCAACAGGTTGATGACCCAACTGATCATGCACGTGCCGTTGCCTGGATAAAGACCTGCATCGTCCTCCACACACTCATATTTATCATTGAAAATGGAAACAAAGACCCCGAATTGGTTGTTGAAGAGGGGCGAGAAGGCGAGGTGGCTGTAGAGAACGAAATTGGTGCAGAGGCCATGTGCGAGACAAGGGGTCAGCAGATGCGGAATGAGCTCAAGGTGAAACTGTTCGAGCACATGGCTGAGGAAGGCGGAGCGTACTAGTCAGATTTTTCTGCTACATGTAAATTTACGTATGGTTTGAAGAGAACGGAAGATATTCACTAGACCTTGATGGACTGCTATGACTAAACGGCATCGAAAGGTTCTCCTCGTTCCCAAACAACGATGACAGACTATCATACATGGACCCCGAGGATATATCCCCACCCTGGTAGACGTCCGAATCCTTCGGAGTAGATACCGAATTGTCAAACAGTGTCGTTTGACTGTTGTATGAAGCGAGAATGGGTCTTGTTGCTGGAGGGGTCGCAAAGGGGGCATCCGTCGCATTCAGCGGGGTGGCAGCAACAGCAGGCACAGGAATACCGGCCAATTGCGCATTGAGCTGGGTGAGCTCAATCTGGAGCTTCAATTCCTCGAGCCTAGAGGCATGTCCCTCTGCAACGGCATTCTTCTGGGTCCCGTACTTGAGCTCGTACTTGAAGCGCTTGTTGGCTGCATTTGCCATGCGAAGCTCGTGATTGAGCTCATGTTTGCGGGTAAGGCGTTGGGTTTCCAGCTGACGCGCCTCGTTGAATCGGTCGATGGGGTTCTTCATCGCAGATGCTTTTGTAGCAGCTGCAGCCGGGCCGTGGGCCTTTGCCAGTCCTGCATCACGCCCGTTCAGAGCTGCCTTTAGTTTGGAGGGCTTAGGCGCGGGAGTGGCGACCTTGGCTGGTCCAGACGCCGCAAGAACTTTCGCGAGGTCTTTCTGCTGGAAATTGTGGTCAACGGAAATGTAATACAGAAGCATGAGACCAAACTCACCTTGGGTTCGTCACGCTTGATGTCGTCGTCGTCGTCATCCTCCTCTTCCTTCTCCTCATCATCGCTATCTTTTCCATTGTCGCCACCTTTTCCATCACCACCTGCATCCTCCGCTTCTGCACCTAGAGTCGAGGTATCTTCTGAAGCCGCAAAAAGAGCGGCGGCGGCGGCATGATCAACGCCGGGTGTCGAGGATTCAACGGCCACAGGATTGTAGTCCGGAAGCTCCTTCCAAAAAGCGTGGAACTCCTTCCACCATGGCCATTCAGCAAGAATTGATTCTGTGTGGGATTAGATAATGTGTCGGGACGAGGGAAAGACAGAACACACCAAAAAGATTGGCGATGTCTGTATCAGGGATCACTTCCTCAGCTTTGAGGCCAGCTCCCGTGCTCCCGAGTGTCTTGATATGTTCACCGTATTCTTTTTTCAGCCTGAAAAAAAATCAGAGTATGAGGGTGTGAAGCGTGAGATACCAGTAAACGTTGAAACTCACCGACGAAGACATGTTTCGACAGATGTAGTAAACCAAGCAGGCTTTGACGCGTAGTAGCACGACTGCGTCGTGTCGTTCTCAAAGATGTGCTTTGTGATAACAGCATACTGCTGAGGCTTGCCATCCTTCCCAACAGCCTTGTTACGACCCTCCTTGTTGGCATCCGCAGTCGAGTCTGAGAAAAGCTTCTTGCGGAAAGCGGAGTGATCCGTTAGATAGGCGATGAGTGCCCACGTCCAGTCTGGATTCTTCACCCATTCGATGTTGGGAACACGGATGGGAGTGTCAACGGCGGCCTTAGCTCTCGATGATGGCTTCTTCTGCCTGCCGATTTAGGACTCTTTGGCCATGTTTGGATGTAGTGGCTGGAGAGGGAAGTTGGACAACGACATTGAAGAGCTAAGTTGGAGGCAGAGTTGGGACGCAAATCGTGCTCGGGAGCACGATTTGCCATCCAACTTCGAAAAAGGGGTCCAACTTCGGACTTCCAACTTTGCAAAGTTGGGAACAAAATCGGTCCAGAAGTTGGGCCGGAAGTTGGCTGCCGTGAAACACCCTAATGGAGGTCGTAGGCATGACAGAGGAATGCAGGACCCGGATGATTGTGTTTGTGATGGAAGGACATGGTTTTGATGGCATTCAAGATTACATTGACGACATCATAGTACATATACGATAAACACATGTAAGGAAAAATACAATACTGTTTGTTGCGTCTAATATGGTTCCCCAGTGAGACCATGCCACACAGTTTTACCTACTTAACTGAAACAGCAACACCATTAATCAGTTATCAGTTCGAAATCTGTGCCAAATTTCCCATTCAACACCGGTAATCTCTGCCTAGCAGCCTTCACATCCCTCTCTTTAGCATCACCAGCCTCCTCTTCATAGAGAAGTTCAATAAATGCCTTCGCCCACAAAGCACAGCCAATGTATGGTTCCCCATAATTGGTCCCCTCACCTGCACCTCTACTATAGCAACAAAGACTAAGGAAGAGTTCGTCGCAATTAAGACATTCTCCAGGCAGCAAAGCAGCTCACCTCCAGCAATCAACTCGAGCATGGGCTGTATGGAGGTATATACATTTGAGTAGGCAAATAAGTCCATACTGCAAGAGGGAAGGAACATCAGCATGTGTCTTGTCAAAAAGAGATCGGAAAGAGAGAACTCAGATACACAGCGTCGACCGAAATGGCCGACGTGTTATGTCAGCCGGATATTGATCAACCAACTTCCCAAGGACACCCGCACAGCTCTAGTCACTCGCAGGAGCAAGAGCACAAGTGCATGCAGGCATATCCTTCGAAGCGTCATATGGCCCCGGCAAATCTCATCACAGGACGAGGGGGCAATAACGAAAGAAAAACTCAAATAAGTTACATAAATTCCTCAATAAATAATCCACGAGGTGAAACTTTCTATAGCTCAACGTCCTCTTCGTCTGTCAGTTCTTCACCCCTTCGAGCACCGTGATGGCGCTCGTACCCTTCACGTCGCGCCCAGGAACGGCCGTCCGTGTAAGGGCTGATGCGGAAAGGGACGAAGAGTGTATAGAGCGGGCTGATTGGTGGGAAGGATCTTAGCTACAAGCATGCCCGGCGTGGGATGAGATGGTATATGTACTATCCAGCTTCTCCGATGTTGAAGAAGAGTTGCAGGTTTCTCCATTTCCTGAAGAACACATCAGAAAGCATCGAAGCGCCGGAAGAGCTTTGAAACGCACCCTAGGTAGTACGAATTCACGAACGTCTGTGGCGAAGAAATAAACATTAGAACACCTCTATTTCAACGATGATGTAGACGTACCTCCCGTAGAGTTTTGCTTTCCTGTGATACACTTCATGGTCTTGGCCCTCCACTGAAGTTTCGCCTCACGAGATGGTGTACACATTGTAGGACAACATGACGCCGACGGCCAGGCAGAGGACTGCGGAAAGAAGGTAGGTGATGATGTATGCGAATTCGGGCACATGATATGGCCATGGCGTCTGTGCTGGGCGTGTCAGAGTATCGGGCGTGCAATGCAAAGTGGATAGTGACAACGGACATATGTGACGCCTAGGGCTTCGAAGAGCTGCTTATAGCTAATAATGCTCACGCAGAAGGTCGACAGGACTAGGTAGGCCCTGAGGATGACGTGTTAGTACTGGCGGATGGCGGAGAAGCTTTGACACGCACATAAACATTACGAAGTGACGTTCGTTGTGCATGTGCAGCCCGACACATTAGTTAACCCCTGTTAGAGCATAAGGTCCCGACCGTTGTAAAACGAGAATAAAAACACACACTGCCGCGAATGAGAGAGTGGATTGAACTCAGAGGCCAGTACGACAACTCAGGGACAGTGGTGGTCGTATTTGAGCACACATCGGTTGCAGATATGACAGTGGTGAGTTCGCTGTCAGACACGAGGTACGTATGGTGTGAGCGCCTAGTATTCGTTCACATCATACGTCACACTCACCTTAGGCTTGGTTTGGCCACACTTGCCACACTGCGTCGTCTCTGCCCGCGTGATATTGAGCTCCGACGATCAACGCACACCTCCTGTCAATGCCTTTCCCCTCGCAGGCCGACTCCTCTTCACCCACAGAATACTGCGACCTGGTTCCGCAGGCGGATCATCCACGAAGCCGGGCTTGACTGCACACGTAGAAGTAATGCATGAATAGATTAAATGCGATTAATAGACACGTCGGGAGCGTGATAATTGGGTATAAGAGACTGGGCATTATTACGACTGTGAGAGAGAAATTCTATGTCAATCAGGTTCTTCATGGATATGGTAGGATACGCACAGAAGCATACTGTTCCTATAGTTATGAGAATTACTGCCAACGTCACAAAGAACGTCCGGTTAATCTGTCCTCTGCTTGTTCTAAGGCTTTGAAGCACACCGTCTGCGAGCACCTGGTCATCATGGTAAAAGGAAATCCGCGGTATTCGGTGTTTGCCCTCACGTGTAGTTATCTGTTTACAAGTATTTCCCATTGTAATCTTCCCCAAGTCTTCCCTTGCGGACTTGCTCGTCCTTTTCTCGAACGTCGATACGGAATATAGACAGTCTATTCAACGCCTGGGTTTATATGTTATCCAAATGTTATCCACTGGCCACCGCAGTTGCTCTATGAAAGTTGATTTGGCTGTGTAGATTCGGAACGACGTGCCATCCTGTAAGTCCGGGTCCACTTTTATAGCGCGTCTCTGACTCCTTTGAAGCTCCATCGATGCATCTCCCAGTTTCCAGCAGACAAAAACACGAGCAGTAGAACTCGAACACATCTGATCTGACACCCCACAGTGCACCAAATTTTCGTACCACAACACCCTCCTGCCAGACCTCCACACGCTCCTCGACCACTTCGACGTCACGACCATTCCTATTCCGTCATACCAGACATCTCGCCCCATCCACACCCTGCGCATATCCCAGCATCTAAGCGGGGCCCCGACGCCTGCTCTATATCCACCATCCCGAAGCCCATGCACTCTCTAAATGCCTGGTAACGAGCACTGCTACCCCCCTGCCTTATGCCGATCCATCCCTCAACATTCGTTGGTGCC
The DNA here is from genome assembly GCA_018851285.1 of Lyophyllum semitale. Taxonomy (NCBI): domain Eukaryota; kingdom Fungi; phylum Basidiomycota; class Agaricomycetes; order Agaricales; family Lyophyllaceae; genus Lyophyllum; species Lyophyllum semitale. The sequence goes on along the minus strand of JABCKH010000466.1, from coordinate 6,770 downwards.
CTGGCGCCTCTTTTATGCCCTCGCTCCGTCATCGCCGTCCCCGACGCGCAGCTTCTATCTGCGCCGTTTCCGGCCCTGTAATGTCGACCATGGTCCTGAGCTCCGCCCTCTGGAGGGAAATGGTCGACCTCGCTGGCATCCCGCTTCCCATGATATTTGTATCTTCACCCAAATGGCCTTAAGCACCACCACCAGCAGGTTGAACAGGACCAAGCGCTAATGGAGCGTCGACCGCGCTAGTCCCACTCTACCTAAGTTCCTGCCATTCTGAAGTGGCTTCGAGCACCCACTCCAGCATCAGCATTCATACCAGTACGTTCACCACCCCGAGCTGCGGCAGTACATCCACCATCCCGACGCTTCTGCGCTCTCTGAGTACCCCGGCAACAAGGACTGCTGCCACAACTGCCTCCAGGCCTGCCCGTACCAGATTGACCCTTAGCGCCCTGTTCGCCGACGCCCCGACGCCTATCCTTTTTTCCCGCTCCATTCCCAAGGACGATCGATCTGTGTTTTCCGCTGAGCTCCGCCCGCTGGAAGAGCAAGAGGTGGGGAACGGTTGACTTCGCAGGCCTCCCGCTTTCTATCACATGAAGCTGCTCCCAAAGGCCACCCACCTCTCCCTGTCGTACCAGCGACCTGATGCCCCACAGTGCACCATACCTTCGTGCTGCAATGATCTCCTGCCAGTTCTCATACGCTCCTCGACAACATCGACGTCACAATGTCCGATCACGCAATATGGTCGATCCAGAGAAGGCCCGTTGCCCTCTCCAGGATTCCATTCCCTTACCATACTCCCTCTGGCCGCTTCTCGGGCATATCCAGCATCTTGCCCTTTTTAGCAGTCGCACACCCGACGGCCCGATTCCCTCGATGCCGAACCACCCCTCAATGCCCTGTTCGTTGACGCCCGGGCGCCTCTCTTGTGCTCCACTCCATCATCGCTGTTCCCGACGCGCAGCCTCTATCTGCATTGTCTCCAGCCCCGTGATGTCGACTAAGGTCCGGAGCTCCGCCTTCCGGAAGAGCAAGAAGAGGGAAAAGGCCGACTTCGCAGGCGTGCCGCTTTCTATGACAAGAAGCCGCTCCCAAAAAGGCATTCAGTCTCCCATGTGTTTCCTTTCCCTTCCAGGCCAATGTTATGTGAGCCCGATACCTCCTGGCCTGGTCCTCGGATGCATGATGTTGTATCTCGACCTGAATGGCGTCAAGTAGGAGTACCACCAGGAGAACAGCGCGCTTAGGATCGAAGCATCGATTCTGAGGTCATGACTTCGACCTATGAGGACAGGCCCCACTTGAGCTTTGCCGTGATGCTGGGCAGTCCCAGCATCAGCCTCTGCACATCCACCACCCGCAGCCGCTGCAGTAAACCATCGGGGTATTTGAGTACTGGTCGGGGACACGCCTCCTCCCGCTCGCTGCACCAGTCAACATGCATTCCTGTTTTCGCTCGATGTGTACCAGCCAACAGCTGACTGGCATCTGCAGACGTTCCATTTCTTATAGAGTGTTTGACGCCGCCCAGGTCTGGTTTGGCTCCCAAGGATGTGTCGTCGATGCCGGAGTAGCCGCTCGTGTGTCCTTGAGCCTCGGGAAATCAGGCGTTCGAGCCGAGTTCGGACGATCAGGACATCGATGTGGGCATGAAGGAGAAAAGGAGGAGGATGGTTACGTTGTGGAGAGCCTGAATGGAGAGCGGTTGCTCGATAAGACGTTGCTGTTGTGCCAATAATCGGCGCTGGTTCCAGCGGGAGAATGGATAGAGTCGAGGGCGAGCGCTCCCGGTGGATCCGAAAGAGGCACTAACGCGATTGAGAATGGCTAGACATGTCGATGGTGCCGCTACCCGTCAGCAAACTTTAACTTCAACTGCTGAACTCCCTACACCAAACAAGGAGCGTTGAACGGGGAGACGGAAGAGAGTCATATGAAAGGGGTCAGTATGAATACCCTGCGCGCTTCGTTGATGGTCGGATTCTGAGCGAGGACATCACCGAGTCGTGACCGACAGCCGGGGCATTGTCGGTCATTTGACTCGAGGCGGACAGGCCCTGCGGGTCCCCAACCTATATCATGTATATACAGTATGGGTTGGGCAATTGGTGTACAAGTCACTATCGATTCGTCTCACTTGACTCTAGAGTTAGACCTACTACACAGGCGAATATATTCGTAGCTCGAGTACATGCCATATCTTAGTAGTCGCTGATGGGATAGGTACTAGTAGATAGCTTGGGCGCTAATTCTTAGCCACGAGGCTTCATACTCTCGACTAGGAAATCATTTGACACGTCTACATTCCTCTTTCCACTGCTCACATGGCAAGTCGCCAACATCGCGTGTACGTTTTCGAGTACATGTTCGACTTGAAGCGTGTTGACGGACATTTGTGCATCTAGGTCGACTCTGCCAGTCAATCCCGAGATCGCTGCGATGATCACTAGATTACAAGAGGTACTCCTCGACCGTAAGCTCTACCGGCGGTTGTTAGGGTGCCGCGGTCAAGTCGCACAGAAGCTTCTTGATTCGTTTCAATGGGTAAAGCTTTTTGTAGGCTGGCGATATCATACGGCTCATCTCCCGATCAGATCCTGGATATGCGAGGACTAAACACAGCATTCCAAAGCAATCTCATCGTAGCGACTCAACGACTCTCTGCACGATCGGGCCTTTACCCTGCATGTTACGAGCTACGGGATGTCGTACAAGACAGCCCAGAACCTGTTGTCTCTGGAGGCTTCGCCGATATCTACAAGGGAAGCCTTCGCGGGCACGCTGTCTGTCTGAAGGCCATTCAAATCTTTGAGCGCTCTCAGGTTGAGCACATCTTGAAGGTATATTCATCCTTTGATTCACTCAGGGCCATGATCGAACACACCTATTCTCGTAGATATTTTGCAAGGAGGCCGTACTCTGGGTGCAGCTCTCGCATCCCAACATCCTTCCGATCTACGGACTGTGTCGCTTCCAGAACCAGATATGCCTTATATCTCCGTGGATGGAAGAAGGCGATATTACGAGGTACCTAAAAGCCAAACCTGAAGCACTTCGTCTTCCGCTGGTTAGTAATCTCTCTGATCGCGTCAAGACTTACGAAGCTCATTAGCCAAGGACCCTAGGCTATCGATGCTGCTAGAGGGCTATCATATCTACACAAAAGCAAGATAATTCATGGAGATCTGAAGGGGGTAAGCGCTGCCGCTGTCCACCCTTTTTTCGTAGCTATGAATCATCTTAACAGCTAAATATCCTTGTCGATGGGTCAGGAAGTGCACGTTTGGTAGACTTTGGGATTTCCGGGGTGTCCGACCCAGACATCATTGCACTAACGACTTGTTGCAAGGTGGCACAGTCTGATGGCAGGCACCTGAGCTGTTTGGTGTAGAAGAGGACGAAATGGTGCAGAATACCACGGCGAGTGATGTATATGCCTTGTCCTGTGTTTTCTACGAAGTGAGTAAGACCATTTCATGTACATTACCGTACTAACAAGATCAAGATATTCACTGGCGACATCCCATATGCACAAATCACAAACATCGCAAATGTCATGCTCAAGATCACGTCTGGTGTTCAGCCTTTGCGGCCTCCAGAGTCGAGCTCGGCCTGGCGAGAACAGCGACTAACCGAGAATATATGGACAGTCATGCAGGATTGTTGGAAGAGAGATCCGGCTGGGCGGCCATCTGTCGAAGAGGTCATTGAGCGGCTAACTCCTGATCTGATCCAGGATGGACGGCCAAAGAAGCATACTGATATACTCTCTCCTGCAGCATTTAGGGAGACGATCAGCAATGCCGTGGAGGTGATGACAATGTCTGATTTGGACGACATGTTGTGCCGCGCGACCGATCCAGCATCGGTAATCCATGGTGATGTGCCAATTGCCGATGGTGTGATATGTTCGTCAGTCATCCCACCCGCCGTACCTTCTGTGATAGTCAAGCATCGTAAACCGAAAGCCACCTCGATAATTCCTTCTGAGACTCGAGCCATAACTGCAGACTCCGCTGACCGTACAATACGTTCGTTGATCACCACACCCGCCGTACCTTCTGCCATAGGCAAGCTCCGTAAACTAAAGGCCACCTTGATACATTCCTCTGAGAATCAAGCTATAACTGGAGACCCCGCCGACCGTGCGATGCGTTCGTTGATCACCGCACCCGCCGTACCTTCTGCCGTAGACAAGCTCCGTGAACTGAACGCCACGTCGATAAATTCTCCTGCGAGTCGATACAAGACTGCAGACCCCGTCGATCTTGTGTTCCCCTTGCAGTCTAGGTTGAAGCAGCTGCGGCTGACAAACAAAGTGGCTCACAAATATCCTCTACGGGACACTCAATTTTCTTGTGATGGAAAATACTTTGCTGGCTTTCAGTAGGAGTGAATTGTTTACAAGGGATCGAAAAATTACTGATACTCTAAATTTAGCCTTCAGATTCGCCATACAGGGAGCGAACCTCCCATGATGACCGTATTGATTTTCCGTGTGGGGGTAGGGTCCATATTTGGTTCACAAGTGCATCTTAAACAAGTTCTGGTTCCAGGAGTCTTTCATTCTTCATCATACCTTTACCCATGAAAGCAAATTTTCCGGGTCCATAGCTTGGTATGATTTTACACAAAGTCGATCTTATGGTCTCAAACATTGCACTCTAACAGTAGATGATAGGTCTCCCACAGTAAACGGGATGCTTTTGGCACAAGGTGACTATGTTGTCAAGGTCTGGACTGAGGAGGTGGGTCGTGGAATTAGAACTACAGGGCTTGTAGGTACCAGTGCTAACCACTTGATACTGGTTTGCAGGGTACTCGAGAAATCCCCGTCCACAAGGCTCCTACAGATATACGATGGAATCTGATATTCTTTTCAAGGGATATAGTGACGTGCTAAAAGTTGTGTGTGAAAGTATTCTGCATATTCCTTCGGCTGTCTTGACTGGAATCCATAGGACCTTGATGGAAATGCTCGTGTCTAAACTATTTATACTTAGAACAGCACAGATCACTAACCTTCCTGCAGATTCACGACCAGTTCGAACTTGGCGGTCTCGGTGACTTTTTAGCATACCATGCTGCTGTCACTCCGGATTCTCTACGGCTCATCTGTATTGGGAAGGTGCATGTCCTTACAGTGGCCTCAGCAGGACTACAGAAACTTGTTGGTTGGTTTATCATCCTAAGTACATGGATTACAAACATAGTAGCTGACAACTTGAACGACAGTATATAACTTGCTAACACATGAACTTGAAAGGTAAGCCCAGAATATGCTACTAACTTCCTGCCATGGACATAACCTGATTGCACATTTCCCAGCAAAATTCCGGTCTCTGAACACAAGGGAGTGGTCAGAGTGGGTCAGAATGCACAGGACGATGTCATTACTTTAGTCAGCTTTGGGGACTTCACCTCGTATACTTATCGAGAGACGGCAAAGGTAAGAATCACAAGTTTTCTCCATATGTGATACACTCATCAAGTCAAGCACAGAATCCCCCTCAACTATGGAAACTAGAGATATTTCAAGGAATGAATGGGGCACATGTGACATCACAGCTCATGCTGAAGTTTGTTTATTCCATACTATTCAATCCTGTTGTTCACTGAATCTACTAATAACAGACACACATATGCACCTGATATCAAGGTTGGCTTTGGTAGCCCCAGCTGTTTTGGTGGAAAGAATGATGAATTGGTGCTCTCTGCTTCGAAAGGTGAGTTTTGAATGTTTATATTCTCCCTGTTGTTCAGGAGCCTCTTGCCACAGCTGGCCACATCTATATCTGGGATCAAGAATCAGGAGCATTGCTCCATCACATACGTCCTCAAAGACCTCGATTTTTCCAAACAAACCTATGCAGTATTATATGGAATCATGCATCTGACGACCCCATGATCGCGGTCGGAGACGAGAACGGAAACATCTATATCTATACAGAAAACACAAGTTGAAATATCAACAGAGTTATCAGACTCCATGCTCTCTGCCATCTTGTAAGGAAAGGAATATATATATTACTGCCCATTCATAGGTCACCCTCAGTGATGAAATTTGAATCCAGAACAGAGAGTGCAGATGTTGCCATAAATCCCAGCACTTCCTCCAACATGGTTAAGACCCTTGCACACTTCTGGACACAAACACCAGACTCTCTTTATCTCCAAGGGGGCTGCGATAATAATAAAAATCAATCTACGAAGTACTCGCTCATACACACTCGCCCACCAGTCACTCCAGCTGGGGCCTAAACGGACTTAACCCAAACACATCCCAGAACTCACACGAGTCCAGCGCACGCACATCAGGAAAAACCCAAATGCTACTGAGGAACCACTCAAAATACGGCAACATCAGTAGCATGCCGAGTTGCTCCATAGAGATCAGTAGCGTTGGTAGTTGTTGATAGCTCTCACCAATAATTCATAGATCCACATAGCTCACACTATAGGTTTGTAGGTATATATATACACTCACTTTCCTGGCCTTCGTAGATCATATGTATGTACTAACTAAATATACGTGGAGGAGGAGGATATATGTGTTCCAGTTTTCACGAGGCTCGAAATTGTTGTTGAAAAAATATCACCATCGTGTGGTTTGAACCGTTAGCCTCTTAATCAACAGCCATAACAGGAAGGCACGAAGACCGTTACACCATACTGACCGTTGTAATTGAACAGCGTATTGACCTTTCAATCTGCAACGCATGGGGTCACAGATGATTTTCGCAAAGTCCATTTCGAACTCCGCCTGTATG
>JABCKH010000465.1:0-14622 GCA_018851285.1 Lyophyllum semitale | reverse complement strand
GATAAGATAAGATTTCAAACTGAACTGAACTCCAATATCTTCCCATCAAAAGCTTGGAAGATACTGGGAATGATATTCTAAACAGTAACCATGATATCTTTCCAATATAAGACATGGACTTATTTGAAATAACATCTGAGAATATATTGGATGGAATATCAGAGAGTATATTTCAAATAACATTTCTGATAACCTTGCAGATTATTACATAAAGATATATTTCCCAATAATATCCTGTTAACAGCTGAACTGATATAGGCAAATCCCCGCAGTGAGACTCAGCCAGGCAATCCTTGACTAGGGGCTGAACAGGCGATCAAACAAATTGTAGATCCGCAAGCCACCGGAAAATTGGTTGAGCGTATTTCGACGAAAGCGCGTTCAATTTCGATGCTCTGGGCTTTAAACTGGTCTGCAGCTATCTATGCATATAGGCATTTCGTGGATCTGTGCCAGTTTCCACTCAATGCCACCCAATTTAAACATTGCGCAAATATTGAGATTGTGAAGCGACAATATTATTATTATGACGTCACGCGACACGGTGCGTCCGAGTCACGTGCCGAGACTGTTCAGTGTTTACGCGTGTCTCGGTTGTGGCCCAGGCTGCCGTCATCATTGGTTCCACCATGCAAACGTGTTTAGAGTTTGTCTAAGCTTCCCTCACCCAACCATTACGACCCCCGACGCTTTCCCCGTAACCATGCCACCCGAAGTTGACTTAGTTATCACGTTTCGGGCCACCAAAAAAACCAGTCTTTCTAAACAGCAAATTCGCGAAGATTCTCGCAAGGCCGAACAACAGTATTCACGTCTAATCGACACGCTCAAATATGGCGGCCTTCGTGCGGTTGGGAGACGGGGAGAGTCATTGGGTCATCTGCTTGTATTTGTATCGTGTCCAAAGAGCCATGTAGCAAGTCTCGCCAAACGCGAAAGGTGCGTAATCATTATCCGTAGCTCGAACATTGCTTGAACATGGTTATCTAGACACTCAGACTTCCTATCTGGGTTGCCGACAATACCCTTAGGCTCTGAGGCTGACTCTATTTCATTATCTCCAGCCGACCGCATTCGACTAGTGCATACCTATGTTACCTCAATACCGTTAGATGGGGGTCTTGGGGTCGCTCCTGGGTCATCTGATTGGGACCTTGTGGAATCTATAATGACACTTCATGACCGGGAGTTCAACGAAACGTGGATCCGCAGTTGGACTCCACGCCAAATCGTTTCTGTACAACTTGTGAAAATCCGACAACAGGTACGTCATTCAGCGACACATCTGACAGTTACTGAGCACATAGCTTAGTTTGGCGATTCGGTCGCACTTTACTTCGCATTTCTGGCTTCATACACGAAAGCTCTCATATTCCCCGCCGTCGTGGGCGTCATATCCTACTTTTTTGGCACACCTTATTCCCCCGTATACACAATTCTTGTCTTTGTCTGGTCTGTTGTCTTCGTCGAATGGTGGCGCGTCCACGAACGTATTCTTTCACTCCGTTTTGGGACACGAGGCTCCTTCCGGGTAGAGAAGCGTCGTGCGGAATATGAACCTGGTTTCCCGTGGTGGAAACGCGAATTGAGGATCCTCGCAAGCTTGCCTGTGCTTTTACTATTTGCTGGAATCTTGACTGCTCTCCTTACTGGAATATTCGTCTTTGAGGCCTTTGTCACACAATTGTACACCGGCCCAGGACATAAATATATCGTGAGTTGTACCGCTATTTTCACGAACTGAAATATTCAAACCGACATCCAACAGGCATTCAGTCCCACGATCTTATTCGTAGCCCTCGTTCCGCGTTTCCTCGCTCTCTATCAATCCTTCGCTCGGCGGTTGACAGCCTGGGAGAACCACGCACATTACTCTACACACGCTGCCTCCTTGACTCTCAAGACTTTTGCCCTTAGCGCTCTCGTTGCCTACTTGGGTCTGGGACTTAGCGCCTTCGTATACGTTCCTTTTGGTGAAGGGGTCATGCAAATCCTTCAGACATGCATCTTCAACGGGACGACTAATGGTTATTTGAAAGGGATGAATGCGACAGTGTCTGATGGAGTTACGGAGAGGAAGGTCCCTGGTTCTACGGGGGAACATTGGGACATGGACAAGTTAAATGCAAGACACAAACTGAACCCGAGCCGGTTGAGGGACCAGATGTTCGCCTACACAGTGACCAACCAGGCTGTCAATACATTTGTAGAGGTGGGGCTTCCGTTCGTTCTGCGCGCCATGTCATCTTTCCGAAATGGGAAGAAAGGTGTGTCGACCCCGGCGAGCCCTGGTGTGAAGAAGCGGGTGGTGTTCGAAGACGAGAAGGAAAAGGGTGGGATGGAGGAAAGGGAGTTCCTGGATAGAGTAAGGGAGGAGGTCGCACTCCCTGAGTATGAGCTCTTCGGCGATTACAGTGAGATGGTCACACAGTTCGGATATGTAGCACTCTGGTCGACCATCTGGCCACTTGCACCCGGTTAGTTGCATTCCAAGGCTTGCACCCTCGCGTTCACTAATGACTCAACATCTAGTTATGGCACTCCTCAACAACTTCCTTGAGCTCCGCTCTGATGCGTTCAAGATGACAGTTCACCATCGTCGTCCTATCCCGGCGCGCACAGACACGATTGGGCCTTGGCTCGATGCCTTGACGTTCCTCACCTGGCTGGCAGCCCTCACCAATTCTGCACTTGTATACCTCTTCTGTCCACGCTCCCAGAGTCACTGTTCAAGTATCACTTCAACGCAGCTCGACAAGGTCCACCAGCATCTCTTCTCAGCATCCGGTACACTGCCTCCGGACGGCGAGGCTGATCATGATGCTGGACTGGTGGCAACGAGAGAGCTGTTATTCACAGCACTGCTGATCGCGCTCGCAGCAAGCCACGGGTATATCGTTCTGAGAACTGTCGTGAGGCATGTGATTGAGAGGGTTTTCTGGAAGGGCACCAAAGAGGTTGAGAGACGGGAGAAGGAGGATAGAGAGATCAAGGAGAAGTTCTTGACGGGGTTCTTGATTGAAGAGGGACAAGTGCGGAATTCGACTACTGGCGAGGCCCAGGATGAGATGGCTGGCGAGGCACGCGACGCAGATGGCCAAAACACGGATGGCACTAATGCTAACGCGGTCACTGGTTTCTGGGACCATGACGAGGGAATACAGGAGATTTCAAGAGTATCGAAGGAAGTTTGACATGACTATAACCTCTGATACTTTAATAGTCCGATACTTTGGTGGACTTCGGGTCTACTTTATGACATTATACAGTCATTATCTATGCCTTCTAGTCCATCTCTGGTATACAAGATCTTGCTCGTTGTGACGTTCGAATGCGGAAAATAGTAAAGCCTTGGTAAGTTCCTTGTTTCCCGTCTCAGCGGGCCAATCTAATCCTGCACTCCACGGTAGGTCGGATACCATTGCACTCATGTGCCGCAATCATTCCGGGCGCCTTGGAGTAAGTTCGCCCTTCAAATTTTTGGTGCAGAAGCGCGTTAGATGAATGATAGCTGAGCATCACGGGCACGTGGGATTCAGAAGCGCAACGTTTAAACTTTACCACAGCTGAGCGCTTACCGTTTAGTATCTCTACATTTGCTCACTGACCAGTATTGGATCGTTTCAAGATCGTTCCTCTATTACTACTCTGTGCCCTCCGGCATCTGTGTTGCTCATCCTAACGGAACTGCCTTCTCTGAGACGAGTCTAACACTGTAAACCATACGAACACAGAGAGGTCGAACAGCCCAAGTTGAGATCAGAGCAAGTGGCACCTTGACAAAGCGATTTAATTGAGAAGCTGGGTTGTCCGTTCTTCATGTCCTCTGCGTCGCCCGTGATAATGATGAAGGGGGATGCTGGCTGTGAAGCTTTTGAAGGGAGTATTTGCTCGCTCTACTGCCAAAATCGGGTCGAATGCTCCGTGGGATTCAGTAGTAGTCAGGCAAGTTGGCGCTCTCAGCGGTTCGACCTGATCCGCTGCGTGTACGCAGCGTCTATCCGTCTACCTCTCCTGTATACCTTGCATACTACCTCCCAAGTTTCTGGGTGCTGTTGAATTTCTCGATCTCATGCCTGCACCCTCGATGTTCCACTATTAGGCTCAGAAGGCGTATCATTGAAGCTGCTCAATATCAAACGGCGATGGCTTCTGCCCTGAGGATTTGCCTCGGGAATCATCTTATCAGCAACAGGCCGATCATGAGCGCTCTGCACTGGGGCCTTAGTATATCATTTATGACGGACAGCCCCTTGGGTCGCCAATCAAAGACATCGAGGCGGTGGTCAGGCGCCTCCGCGAGGACTGTCCAACGTTGAGAAGTGTCTTGTCGAAGGGAATTTTCCTTGGCAAATATCGAGGCGGAGATTCTAGAAATGGAGCTGAGCGAAAGGCTAGGATGAGGATGTGAATGCTCAAGTTCAAGCCCAGGTGGCCGCGGAGAACCATGCTAAACCAGTTAACAACCCTTCCACGACGTTGGATCTCTACCGCCCGGGAGCCTTCTCTCCCTTGGTCCAGATTTTACGTCGTACGAGTCAACTATCCTGGGACATAATTCTATCTATATACCACCCGCACTGGTTGCTCTACCCGCTCTATCGTGACTCGATACACATTATCGGCTTCCATGCATGTGCCACTAGGTACGTCTCAATCACCTACACGAAGCTTTGAATTACAATTCAGGGGTGTCAGCGCTCCGCGAGTTCAAAAGTCAAGATTCTACTTCAAGCTATCTAACAACTACATAAAGTCGAGAGTGCCTCGTTAGCTATGTAGGTAAGTGTACAAAGTCAGGTGAAAAACGTCCTTCAAATGCAAAATCGTAATCAGTCGTGATCAATGCTAGAAATTATGGACCGGCAGATACAGGTCGCTACTTTTAGAATCAAGATTTTACTTCCTGCGGATGAACTCGACATCAAGATCGTGGGGGATGCTCAACCCGAACGCGCCAAATTCGTTTTTAACCTGACGCGCGTGCACGCTGTCGGCAGGGAGTGACCACTCATAGTTCACGAGCAACATGCAGAGGAGCGTGCGTTGCTACAATAACCAAACGGGTGCGCGTTAGCTGCAAATCAGAACTTCTGGGTCGCATCGGACACGTACCTCGAACAGCGAGAACTGCCTGGCAACGCACTGGCGCGGGCCGGTACCAAAGGGGATGTTGATGGCCGCCTTCTGGCGGGTATCAATGAAGCGGTACGGGTCGAACTTCTGTGCGTCCGGCCAGTTGTCGTCGTTTTGGTGCACCGCGCAGACGTTGGGGACGACCGAGGTGTGGGCGGGGATGTGGTACTTGCCGAGCCTGACGGGCTCGAGTGTCCAGCGTGCGGGGAGGAGGGAGATCGGGCTATTGATGCGGAGTGCTTCTTTTATGCATGCGTTGAGGAAGGGGATGTTCGAGAGGTCCTCGAACGTCGGCTCGGTTCGGCCACCGAGGACGGAAAGGACTTCCTCGCGTGCTTTTGATTGGTGCTCAGGGTGCTTTGCAAGATGATAGATTGCTGTCGAGAGTGCGCCCGAGGTTGTATCCTGTATGAGAAGATGTTGAGCGTCAATTGTAAAGCCGATAGCACGAAAATAACGCACATGTCCGGCCGAGAAGAGGATGGCGAGGTTCGATCGTAGTTCCTCGTTGGATAGCGTCGAGTCTTCTAGAAGGTAACTTAGAAGATCGAGGCCAAGATCCTGACGCTTGAGTTGTAAAAGGCCATCGTAGCGCGCGTTTAGTGCATTAACGTCTTCGATTACGGCGTGGCGAGGGAACCAATCGTCGAGGAAGGGAAAGATCAAACGTGTAGGCGTTGCGATACGAGACATGACGCGATTGAAATGGTCAACAAAGGAGTCTTCTGAAGCTTGAAGTGCCTGGAAGTTATGGCCCAAAAGGGCAGTCCCGACGACGTCGAGCGTGTAACGCTAAAAAACGTAAGCATCAGGCACGATCCGCGGACCTGCGGGAAATTCGGACGTACCTGAACAAGGTCGCTGAATCGATGGAGACCGCCATCGCCCATGCGTTCGAAGAGCTCGTGCGAGAGCGTTACGAAACGATGGACGGGTATTTCGCGATCGAAGGCCGCCTTGACTGATGCAGAATGGCTCTTCCACATCTCACCATTGGAGAAGACGACGTTGGGGCCACTGAGGAAGGTGAAGTGCAAGTGGTCCTGGTAGTTCTTCTTGGGGAACTTTTCCATGTCCTGGCACACCGTCTTGACAAGCTGCATCAAAGAAATCAGCGAACGTCGACAACGAAGTAAGCGTCCATCTTACGTTGGGGTCAAGGACGTGAACGCCCCATTTTCCTAGCATGTACACGAGGACGACGCCCTCGCCGCGCCTGGCGAACGGCAGGATCAAACGTCTGACGCGAGAATCGACGGATTCCCTGCGAGCATAACTCCAAATGGTGGCATACGGCGAGACTTTCGGCAGGTGTCGCAGCTCTGCTGGGACGGCAAGCAGGTATTGCACGAAAACGAACAATGCGCCCGCGACGAGTAACCAACGAAGGTCAACCGACGGGAGTTGTTTCTGGTAGAACGTGTAAAGGTATGCATCCAGAGTAACTTCAGACGAAGGCATGCTGGAAGGATGCTAGTAGGATGGAACGTTGAATAGACATCCATTGTTAGAGGGTTTATATAGCCTTTGCGCGGCGTGTCATATTCACACGAGGATGAGGCAATGCTTGCTGTTCAGGAGACCATCCGAATACCGTTACGAACGGCGAACTAGAGAAGGGATGGACGTGGGAAGCTTGGCGATGTGAGTAGGCCCATCCAACCGAGTCACAGATCCACGTCGCTACTCCACTTTGAGCGAATCGGCTACGGCTGTCAAACGGTTAGGAGGACCACGACGTCGATTTCCGTCGGATTTTTGTCGAAAGAAGTCCCCCAAACTTCGGTATCCAGGACATTATTAATGAAGGGTGTGATGCTTTATGGTCCTCAAAGTGCGGATAGCGATCTTAGAAGCTTTCCAAGAGGCAAGTATATCGTAATGGTCGGGGACATCAAGTTGCGGTCGCCTGTACAGTTGCTGTACAAATAGCGGAACGAATAATGACCACCACGGTGACGGTCGCACCCGATTGGTTGTGTCTTGTGCAGGGTTACATTTTAAAAGTTGAACGTTTGTCAGATTAGATAAGATTGATTGATGGAAAAGCTAGTCCGAGTAGTCCGAACCTGACCGATCATAGCCGACCATAGACCATTCATGGTGTCATAAAATGGACGTCTGGCAGCTTCTCGAATACGAGGCAATCAAAATGTGGTCCTTCACGGCAATTGACCCTGCTGGTGAATTGTGACTCAGAGTCAATGTGCGTCAAGGATAGTAGCCTTAGTCTGGTAATAGTGGCGTAGTGACTAACTAGTTTGACATCACTGGCGACCACCAGCTAGTCTAGAACTTACAAGAGAAATCTTTCTGTGAATCTCCGAGGTGCTCCATCATGGTGCTTTGTGTGTGCCGCCTCCAATGGAGAAATGTGGATGCCTTCCGGACACGCGGGCAGTCCAAGGTCCCGAATAGTGTCACTGCCGCCTCTACGTATAAGAAAGATGCATTACGAATTACTCCATTCCGACGCTCGGAACTCTTTGGTCCCGACCACGTATGACGACGACGTCGAGTGTAATTTCCTACATTTCATACGTCTCGCCCTCTGGCTGTGCGCCGCTCAACTCCCTCAAAACCGCTGTCTCGACCCTTCTCCCATCAAACTCGACTGCATCGAGGCTGCAGCATGTCTCTCAATCGGGATCAGTGCGAATGCCCTTTGTGTTTGCCCTCGGGTGCCACCTCAATCTCGGACTCCTCGTCCAATGCCAGTCAGACCCAGGCTGACGACGAGCCATACACCACCCCTCTTCCTAGACTTCAGCTTTTCATCATCATCTTCATTCAGATTGCAGAGCCTGTAACCTCTACTGTCATTTATCCCTTTGTTAACGATCTTGTACGAGCACTTGGCATTACCAACGGCGACGAAAGAAAAACTGGCTACTACGTTGGCGTTGTTGTGCGTGTTTTACTCCTCCTCGTCTCGATGACGACTGAATGTCATGTTCGGGCACCACAGGAATCAATTTTCTATGCCGCTGAGGCCCTCACTGTTCTCAATTGGGGCCGGGCCTCCGACAAACTCGGACGACGGCCCATACTCCTTGGAGGCATGTTGGGGCTGACCATGTCGATGCTTGGTTTTGGTCTTTCCAAAAAGTATTGGTTGCTCATATTGAGCCGCTTTGCGCAAGGCGCATTCAATGGAAATGTCGGTGTGACGAAGAGTGTCATGGCCGAAATCACGGACGCGACGAATGCTGCCCAAGCCTTTTCGTTCCTACCAGTGGCTTGGTCAATTGGGTCTACTCTTGGGTGAGCGTGCCCATGTGATTTCGTTGAATCCGGAACTTACATCTGGAGATTTTTAGACCATTTATCGGTGGTGCCTTCACTGGGCCTGCAGCGCGATGGCCATCCATCTTTGGAAATATACAATTCTTCAAAGATTACCCATTCTTCCTACCTTGTCTGATAGCTACCTTGGTTCCTCTCTCTGCCTTCCTTCTCGCCTTCGTAGGCTTGAAAGAAGTGAGCTTTCTATTTGCTTCACTCAAGCTCCAATCTAATACGCTTCCTCTGTTCCTCACAGACCTTGCCTGCGGCCGTCCAACGACAAAACCAACTCGACGCACTCAAAGCGATTGCAGAGGCCGACGAAACATGCTTCCCAGGGCCGACCAGCCGTCTCCTCTCCTCCTCGAGCAGCATTATCCAAGACTACGGCGGCACCACAGCCGGGGCCTCTCCCGCACCGAGCACTCCGATCAAAACGAACTTCCCCGACGCGGCGCCACCGCCTCCGTTCCGGGCACTCCTAATCGCGCGGGTCCTCATCCCCATAACGAACTTCGCGTTCCTGGCGTTCCTCGACCAGTCCCTCCTCGTCCTCCTTCCCCTGATCTACTCCACCCCCATGTGCTTCGGCGGCCTGGGCCTCCCGCCCTCCACTATCGGCGGCATCCTAGGCATTTGGGGCGTCTTCAATGGCTTTATCCAGGTCTTCTGCTTTTCGTGGGTCCGCAGTCGCGTCGGTCATAGGACCTGCTATATGCTGGGCATCGCGGGGCTCGGCGTCTGCTTCGCGCTGTTCCCAGTCCTTGCGGTGTTGGCAGAGTGGGATGGAGGGCAGGTTGGCCCTTGGGTCTGGTTTGGAATTGTACTACAGCTCACGGCGTACATGCTGTCGTACATGTCGTATGGTATGTGTTTATGCCGAATCTAAAGTTTGTCTCTAGCTAATGCGATTTGTTGATTCATCGCAGCTTGTATGTTTATGTACATCGCCGCGTCTGCACCCTCGCGCTCGTCTCTTGGCGCAACGAATGGTCTAGCGCAGCTGACTGTTTCTTCCGTGCGGGCACTTGCTCCGTCCACGGCATCATCGCTCTTCTCCTTCTCGCTCGAACTCGGCGCTGGGAAGAGCAGCAACATCGGCGGATACCTGGTCTACATCATTCTCTGCACGATCTCCTCTGTCGCGCTGTGGTGGAGCTTCCGTTTGCCTAGGACGCTGGAAAGCGACGACAGGAAGCATAGAAGGGAGGCATCTGACTCGACCGTAATAGAGTAAATGGAGGTCTGCATACACGATGAACCCCATTTCTTCTTTTCGGTCCGGAGTCTACTTTGTTGTGCTTCCTATTTCGGCGCTCCATATGATTGATTGATTCGTCGTCCATACCCACTCTTTGCTTTTGGACACGCATCTATTCGCTCGTTTACATCCGTACTACATAGTGCCTCGTTACACCTATAAGGGTATCCACCCATACATTTCTAGTACTAATTCGAATATACTTCTTGTTGTTCGGTGTTCTTTGTTGCAAATGGATCTGTTTTCGCGCGCTGCTTCCTCTTCCTCTTCTGACCGTGACGCACATGGGTCGATGAATGCCGGACGCTGAAGAATCAACCTTCAAGAATGACGAAGTACTTCATTTTACAGCGTGTTCCCTTATAATAGACGCATTACCCCCTAAATGACTGTGTATGTGTCAGTCTGAGTGTTCGGTTAAACTTTTTATGTGATTCTTTTTCAACTAGTCTGATATGTCAGCCGAGTGATCCTTCCAGAAACGGAAACATTATCATATATCCTATGTCGGGTCAGAATTATGTCGTAAATTCCACCACTCACATCACTCCTGCCACCCTTCGAGTCAACAGCATTTGTGTTAGCAGGGCAAGATCTACTATGTCTGCACTTGTTATGTAATCCGGGCTGAACTCGCCACTACATGCAGTGCTGGTGCCGGCAGAGGATGCGGGCCAAGGTGCGCCACGAGGATCAGGTACTACCAAAAGCGGAAGCTTTTCCACGACAATCAGAGTCGTTTCATGATATCTCCGGAAGCTCAGCTCTCTTCGGTTCCTGAACTAATTAGGCCGGGCTTGATACTGCTTAACATAGCTTGACATCCGGCCGACAGGAGGAGCCAAGATCCGTCCGGCAATTGAGAGGCAGAAGAACATTTGCAACTGATTTCATTGCAGCAGTAGGTAGTACAACATATTGTCGGGCATTGGTAGATACATTACATGACAGTTTGAGGTAGATTCACGTTCAAGGAATACGCTGGGCACGGATGTTGGGGTGCAACCCACCGAGGAGGATCCTCTCGATCTTGTCGGGAGAGATGGTTCCTGGGCCGGCGTAGGGCACGCTGTCGACCATGTTCTGTGAAGGCAAGGTTCGGGGTTACTGCGATGATCTCATGGCAAAGAGAAGACAGGCTTACGCCAGTGTCGGCCTGAAGGAGCTTGGGAAGGTTCGTGGCTGCCGCGGGATCTGAGCCAATCTGCACGAACTGCACACCCATGGAGTTGGGGTGGTGCGGGCCTTTCTTGATGCGCGCACCGGCCTTGACGAGCACTTGGGTGAGTTCGAACTCAGGCGGGTCGTCTGGGAAAATGTAAAAGATAAATATCCTCTCTGGTGAAATTGTTCATGACACGTACTGGGGGCACCATCGGTGATGACGATGAGATCGAGGGGCTTGATCTCAGCGTATGCGGATGTGCCCTTTGCGGCGTCGAGTCTGTCGACATGGGCGTTCAAGAGCTGGCTGACTCTGGTGCCGGTAGGGGTGTTCCCTAGATGTTCGAACGATTAAACATGTGTCGAACTAGGGGCGGGAGAAAATCACCATTGGGTCCAACTCTCGTCATGACCGCAGCCACCTTGCCTTTGTCCTGGGTAGCGATCAACTTGATCAGTGACTGCGCTTATAGAAGAGATTAGGATATAAAGTTACCGTGACGTCTTTAACTTCAGTGAAGGAGAATTTGTCGTTGGAGTTCAAGAAGGACAGATCAATGCCGTCGGCATCGAAGCCAGAATCAATGACAGCGCTCGCAAGGCCGTCGAGCGCGTTACGAGCCTCGACCCACCTGTTCTCGTCGGCCATCTGTCACAGAATACATGAGTTGGTGACGAAACAGAAAGGCGAAGACGAACAGAGGTAGAGTCGTCGATGAGGAAGGAAACGTCGTATGCTCTACGTGACATCAGTTAGTAGGCCAATAGAAATTTCAGCTAAATCACCAACTTCAGGTAATTATCGAACTTGGAGGGACGAGGCAAGTCGAGAATGGGGTTGTAAGGCTTGATAACGTTGCTCGGAGGTGGGGGCGGGATCTGGTTCGGGTTAATCTTCACGACATGGATGGTCAAAACGCTGTTGTCGAGTTTTGTGAGCTATAGAATAAAGTCAAAAAAAAAAAGAATACTCACGAATCATCGTATTGTCCGCTGCCCGCAACTTGAGCGCTGTCGGGGGTGTCCTCGACGAATATCTGAGTGCGCAGGCGTGGATACTAGTCCATAGTCCACTTGATCACAACACGTACGAAGTAGGTAACATAATCAGGGATGCTGGCTGACGCGTGCTCGGGCTTAGCTGACTAGATAATGGTTCGACTTAGCGAGAATCACCATCGAGAAGAAGGACGAGCGTACAAATTGAACATCTATCTTGGAAGAAGCGTATTTGGGCTTCATGAAATCCCGTATTTTAACGTCGGTAGCTGAGTCGGAGTAGTAGACAGCAACGTCCAGAGTGACGGGATGGTCGCGAGGTTCTACCGGGAAGGTTGTCTTGCCATTGGCCAGATCTGGCATCGGCCCAGAGGTAGTCCTCGCGCTGTGGAAGAAAACAGAACTGTCGAAGGCATTGGTCTGAACAAAAATTCCCTGCTGGTAGGTCTTCCTGGAAATCTAGACAAAATGTTAGTGTCGAGAACTAGTCAGCGAGTAGTGATAGATACACACAGCAGAGACCGTGATGAACCAATCGGGTGGGATGGTGAATCTGACGGTGGAGCCGACAGGCGGATTTGGGGTGAATGAAGGTCGAGACATGCTTGGATGGACGACCGGAACTTAACTGTCGCGTTTATATATTAGATCCTCAACTATGGTCGGTTCAACCAGCGTTTCTCGATTCAGATCCTGTTCACGAATCGATAGGAATCGGTTCGTTCCAGGTCGTCCCCAAGAACCTTATCGATCGTCGGAGCTCAGCCAGGTGACGCCTCCATAGAACAATCAGAAGAACCTGTATGTGGAAAAGCATTCCTTCCTCGGTGGAGGAAGACCCTTGAGCTTGCTATCCCTTAGTGGCGGAGTTGTGTCAAAGCCGTCACTTGTGCTTCATCGATTATCCTAGACAGGTAGAGAGTAAAGCAACCCGAACAGCACTCTCAGAGGCCTTTGCTTCGGTTGTGGAGGCGCGAAGGTCATCAGGTCGCACTGACAAATGAATTGACAGCAAGCATGATAGAAATGTTCCCATGCCAAAGGTGCAGTACGTCAAAGCGAAATCCAAAGCGTTAGGTGGCTTTGAACCAAGTGGATCCAGGTAGGGAAAACGGGGTGAACAATAGATCACGCAGCAGGTGGGTGGTCAGCAGGAGGATAAGGCTCGTGTTATGGTTGACAGCTTCATTTCGGAACATTCAATGACATTGTGAATGGAACCGTGTTGGACTGTGGTGAACACATGTAGTTTAGTGACTCGGGGAATGCCAACAAGAACGAAAATCTCAAACAGGCCAATATTATATACCATTCAAGACTGCGATATGCGCAATTCGATTGAATTGAATCAACAACGTGCGTTATGCGTTAACAGCAGGTCCATCTTGGCCTCTTCAACACCGATTTTCTTTTACAGCCTTCTTGTCGAACCAGTGGTGAAGGTCGTCCATGTGGAGATCAGAAAGTCTGTGAAAGTCGATTAGATCTTAGATCGGATGAAAACTGTACAAGCGCGTCCAAACATTTCTCCACCCAGAACCAACGCAGAACCGTTTAGGATCTCGAACCTCAGGATTTCAGTCACTGACGGAACCATTTCTGCCGCCTTAGCAGCCCAAACATCCCAAATCATGCGACTACTAAAGCCCTGCACATATAGCCATTGTCAATATACAGTCATTCGAGAACAAGTCCTTGGTTCTCAGTTTTGAACAATCTCAAAGACCATGTCTCGCCCAGTATCTACTGTAAACGGAACCAATGTCAAAATTTCAGTCCCTCCAGGTTGGACGGCCATCGTAACAGCGGTAATTACCATTTCTTGAACTTGTTGATTAGCCAGTTGACTGATCGTGGGTTATTACTTAGGTCACTCGCAAGAACTACAATCAACTTGTTGTGTGCGACCATAACGACGGAGGAGCCGCACGTACTAGCCTCTTCGTCAACAAATGGCAGACGCCAGATGTAGCCATGATCGACACGTCTACTAACGGTTCCCAGCTCGGAATCAGCCCACAGACCGTCCCTGTGGATATGAGCCTTCAATTCTATTATTCTCAAACTATGTCCGTCAATGGAACTGCTCTGCGAGCCGACCAGTACAAGAGTAGCCAAGTTAACGTTCTTATTGTGAGGTCACTTTCTCCTTGTATCCTTGCCGTTTTAATAACATGTTTGACAGACTGAGAAGCCGCTCGGCGCCCCCGTTGAGTTTCCTGACTATATTAGTTATATCGTTCGTATCATAATCGTTTATCCTTTTTTACAACTGTGATCTAACGACAGTATACGTTAGGTTCTAGTCGAGGATGCACCTGAAAACCAACAGGTCGCTGGCCAACCTCGGTTCGATGATATGTGAGCTCATTTTTACCCAAATACTCTGTGGTATAAGCTGACGTTCTTCCTGACAGGGTTGTCACGGTTCACGTCATGAAAAATCAAAGCTCGACCACTGTTCCGTCTCTCCCGACTTACAACCTGTCAAATATCCAGGGTGATATCCTGTAAGTGCCTTACTTCACTGAGGGCGAGGATAAATCCGACTCGCAAGTACAGACCTGCTCTTCCCAAAGCCCTCGAATATTTCTATTACTTCGAGATCACCGATGTCGACAGATTCCGTGCGACTTTTGGACAGTTCATTGTTCCGAAAGTTACCAATGCCTATCAGCTCACCACCAGCCCACCCCCGCCCGCACCCAACCCTGCAGTGACGTTCCTTGGTCTTAACGTCGGGTTCACCTACCTGGGTCTCCAGATGTTCGGTTTGA
>JABCKH010000464.1:0-14666 GCA_018851285.1 Lyophyllum semitale | reverse complement strand
ATTTCTTCTGCTTTTATATAAGACATTTCTCAAACATTTTTGAAATCCAAAAGACCCAAAAGACAGGCAACCCAACCCAACTTCAAAACACTATGCATGGGTGGGTGAGCGGTGTCGATGCAGTTTCGGACTACACAACCTGTATGCACTATCCATGCTCGTGACACGCGTCAGCGGAGCCATGTAGCTCCTGGCCTCCAAGACACCTGCCATTGCAAGTGATTTCAGTACCAGGAGCTATCGAAAGGTGAGAGGATCAGCAATGGAACATGGGTCAAGGTTGGGGGAAGGAGGGGAGACCCAGTTGGCGGGATACCCCTGGAGGTGTATCGTTGTCATCCTTTGACTCCATTGCCCATCACATTGACTGTAGGTTTTGAGGTTGGTCTGGCAACAGTGCTCGCCAATGTCGGTTGTCATTCCTCCCTCAATGGGCAACAATAATCTAATGCAAGGCTAATGATCCTAGGATTTGGTCTAGGATTGACCTTCCTAAATAGGTGTGAAGCTGCGCCCTCCGGAATCCTTATCAACCTATGTAGGGCATGTCTTACCCATGCTCACTATTCCCCCAAGGACAGCGATTGGCATTGGCAGGCCAAAATTTGGAGGCAATTAGGCACAAAAGGTGAGAAGAATAGGTTGCCTATCACAGTTAATGAGGTAGACTGGACAGTATGTAGAAGCATGCAGATTTAATATCACATTTGGTGAATTACGGAGTGATGCTGCTGCATTTGAATGTTCAGTGAGTATGGAGAGGCATTACCATAAACAAGGAACCATATTTTATCATGGAAGGCTGTCATATTTGAAGTGCAAGAGAGTATGGCAGGCAGTTGCCATATTATGAGGGCATGATACTATGATAGTATGGAGAGTAGCTGCCATATTTAGAGGGGAAGGGAATATAGCAGGCAGTGACCGTATTTGGGGACAGAGGAAATATGGAATAACCCAGCAATATGTCAGGAGAATGATTTATCGAGGAACACCACCATATTTAATTGTATGGAGCTTGGCGGCCATGTTTCAAAATCTGGAGACGGTCAGCTATTGATACACTATTGGAGAGTGGTTGTGGGGTGTCATATAGATGATATTTTAACTGGGAGATAGTCTAGGGGTTATTATGGTGTTCCGTTTGCACATTTAATATATTTAATTCCCGCACACTGTCAATAATTTTCCCACCCCCGGCCAGACATCAATTCTGCATCTCCCGTGTTTCCCCATCGTGCAGCACTTGTTCATGATGTTGCAAATGCATGTATAACTTCTGATTTTCTACGCGCGAACTCTGAAGCTCATACACACCACGTACACACTTTTGATGCACACAGGATATCTTCTTTGTTTGACAGCATTTGTTATAGGTGTCGTCGGGAACATCCGAATATCTCGATCAGATAAGATACCGTGACGCCTCACGCACGCTCACTGGCACAACTAGTGAGTACTTACACAGAGTTGAGTAACTACACGACAAGGCCTCTTGACATGTGCCAGAATGTGTGTTAGCTTGAATCCATATATTTGTGATTTTCTTTGGCTTGCATACTACAGTCCCCTGGTCCAGTCCAGCCAAAGTCCAGCATCTGGATCTGGCATATTCTTTTGAGGGTATTAAGAGACTCGTTGGTTCTTCAAGGACTATTGGGATGAGTTTGGAAAGTTGAGGATACATTGGGATGGGCAGTTTCTGTGGAGGCTGACAAGGTTGCTCATATCTTGCAGATCCATCCATCTTCTTGGGCAAAGAGGAAAGGAAATCAAAATTTGAATCACTTAGGACATCATATACAAGTGCTACAGTAGTGGGGAAACCCAGGAGATGCAGTTCCTATGTCTGGTGGGGAGCGGGAAAATTATTGACCATGTGCGGGAATTAAATATATTAAATGTGCAAACGGAACGCCATAGGTTATAGCGTGTCCGAATTTCAACTCCTGTTACCGGAGTCTTCAGTTCGAATCCCGAATGTATCTTTTATATTTCGTCGTTTTGCATACCATATTTTCTCTTACTATCATATAGCTTGATGATGTAATGCTATAGTATCAGGCGGTGAATGAGGTGGGTGGCCACCATATTTAAATTACGTCGACCTGCCATATGTGTTATGGCGACAGGCGGCATGTGTTTGTGCAACAGGGTGAATATGTTTGGACGGCATAGACTGCCACGCATATCTGGGTACAGTAATAGAACAAGTCACGTAAGCATGTGGAAATCTCCGGACGGTATATAAACTCGCCCACACCCCCTATTTCGTTAGCTGAGACCCCCAACGTGCAGGTGAGTCAAGCAGCGTGTACGGTGTCGACATCACTGATACTCTTTCCAGTCATGCCGTTGAACAGATACATCCGCTATTGATCGGGGTGGCTTTTCTTTTGAACATGCGTCAAAGGATACTTACATCCGTTTCACCTATGCCCGGTGGGCTACAAGTCCTTAGAGGTGCTCAAGTGACAATGTGTGTTTTCTTTCAGTAATTCCACACACGAAGGTTTTAAATTTTTCTCAGTGCTTTTCATTGAACCTACCCTCCATTGCGGGATTCTGTCCTATCTGACCTGAAGTCACACTTCAGCCAGAGCTCCGAGTAGGTCCTGAGTCCACATTTCAGTGCTTCGGCTGACATCATTTGTTCGGGTGTGTAGATCCAGTCAAGCACAAGTCGGCAAATGGCTAGGCAGTATTTTTTTCCTGATCGGTGCTTTCCACTTGTTTTCAGGCTGTATCATATGCTTGCCTACCTCGTCCAAACTTGATGCAGTACAGGACATTCGGCTATGTAAAATTAATTAATCCAGGTCATCGATGTAATGTTCCTATACCTACTGTCAATACGAGGTTCAGGAATTGTGCGTTATTTTGTGCGACCCGCAATATACAGCAAGATATATCAGACTTGAGAGTTACTTAGTAGGGTGAAGATGTAGATAGTATTGACGCTGGAGCTCTCACTTCGCGTCCATCCACGCTGCCTGCACGTTCAAGACCTGAAAACCATCACCAACACGGTGTAATACATCTATGCATCACCCTCGGGGGATGGAAATACTGACCTAGTTTCTTTGACAGCGGTTTCGTAGCCCGTATGTAAACGGTCTCCATCGAGCCAGGATTCGAAAATGTGTGGATTCGAAAATGTGTGGATTGACGCATTCCACGATGACCAAGGTGGCGGTGTCCCCGATCCCGCCAAACTTTCGCCAAAGCCGAATATCGCCAGATCGTTCTCGTCCTCACCGGCCTACTTTGCACAATACTCCGACCCAGTAAAACGAGAAACGAGCGCGATACGACGCAGAACGTTAAAAAAGACCCTGAGAACTTCTGGAAATAACCAGGTGTACTGGTACAACCAGTAGACGAAAACGAGAGTCGCACGCCTTTGTCTTTTCATTCTGGTTGGCGTTTGAATTGTCGACCGGAAGGTTTGGCAAAGACCACCTTGAAAGTGTCCTCAATTGAATTGTTTTACATTTTTTGAGCTGTCTATTGCCACGTCCAGATCTAGTCCTCTGCTTGTCCAGCGGTGATCACATCGTCTATAATTCCATGGTCAGCATATGCAGCAAGGAGCAAGGAGCGAAGGAGACACGAACCAATCTTCAGCACGGCACGCACGAGCTGCGGTCAGAATGGGATCAGTTATCCGTCAAGCTGCGGGAAGACTAGGAACGAACCTGAGTAGCCAGCAGATACTGTTGCCTTTTCGAGATAAGAGGGTCGTATACGAACTGTTTCTTCATATCTACAGCTCTCGTAAGTATCTGGAGTCCACGACGGCAAGGATAGCCATACCATTCTCGCCCCGACTGTTGCAGTCGATTCCGAGCTTCGAATCCTTCTCACTAATTTGTCTGCTCTTAACTTCCGCAAGAGTTTCTATCGGTGACAAGCCGCTGTTCTCCGCCAGCGCGAGGGGAACGGCGTCTAGGGCAGATGCGAAGGCACGCATCGCGTATTGCTCGATGGAAGGAATCTAACAAGATATCTGGATTCTGCGCAGCTTTGAGGAGAATGATGCAACTCATACCTCATCCGCTGCCTTTGCTACTGCCACTGAACAGCTGATGTCTGCAGCACCTCCACCGTATACGACGCGGTTGTCGACGACGAGGTTACGAACGACACAGATAGCGTCATGGAGGGCGCGTTTCGCTTCGTCGACGATCTGTTGCGAACAAGGTATCAGATTCTGATTCCCAATGGATGTCATGTGATCTACCATTTTGTTGCTACCGCGGACGAATATTGTGACAGCTCGTGTGTTGGCGCACTCCTCGATCACGAGCATCTTGTCACGCGTCGTTCCAAAAGATATCTCGCGCACGATGCCCGCCTTGCCAAGCTTCTCTGCTGTTAGATCTTCGAAACGGGGTACAATGCGGCCTTGCGTTGCTATTGCAATAAGCTTTCATAGTGTTAGCGGAGATGAGCTGAATGAGAATAAGTGGTCTTACCTCAATCTCAGGTCCCCCGACCCACCGCACAGCGGGCAAATCATTTTGCATCAGCAGATGGTTAGCCTCGTCGTCGAAACCCCACTGGCAGATGACCAAGTTCGCGCCGGTGTCCTTGACTCTCTTGATCATATCCGCAAACTTCTCCTTCTCGTATTCGCGGAGCTTTTTGTACTCGTCAACAGTTGTGATATCTAGCTTGTGTTTAGTCTTGGGGCGCGGCGGCTCGAAGGGACACGTGAGGATGGCAAGGCGGGCGTCCTTGACGGAATGGGGCATCTGCGGGTGAGACATGTCTTTGTCGAGAAGGACACCTTTGATCAGTGTCGTGTCCGCGAGCGAGCCCCCGACTTTTCCGTCGACTTTGATGAGGTCGAAGGGGACGTCGCGCCGCTCGAGATCTGCAACTGTGAGCACGGCATCGACAGCTATTTGCGCAAACTGTCTGAGCTCTTTGGAAACGCTGGAAATACGTAAACGTGTTATACTGGAGGCGATTGATTGAGAGGTCGTACATTTTGCTTCCAAGACTCGTCATCGCAGTTTTCAAAAGGTTCTCGGTCTCTTCTTTAGAGAACTCGACGCGATCCGAGATACGGTCGAGCTCTTCCACAGCTACTGTGCATGCGCGATCAAAACCATCCGCGATACGGATAGGATGGATGCCCCGGTCAAGCAGTGCTTCACTTTGCTCCAAAAGAGCACCCGCAAGCACTAGAGGGAGGCATCAGGAGATTCCGATGGGTAACGAGGTCGTTACGCACCAACAACACCAGTCGTCCCATCACCGATTTCGTCATCTTGACTTTTCGATAGCTGTACCAATAGTTTTGCGATTTGGTGCTCGACCTCCATCTGCCCCAAGATCGTAGCACCATCGTTGGTGACGGTAATCTCGCCGTCAGCAGATATCAAAATTTTGTCCAAGCCTGCAGATTAAAAAGTGTGTCAATGCGATCGCTGATCGGCGAGTTATAGGAAAAACCTCGTGGACCAAGCGACGTCCGGATAATGTTGGCGACGGTCCGTGCAGCGAGGATATGCGACTGTCCGATATTCAGAACGGTATCGGGGTAAAGTGGAGATCGGTACAGACCTTGATAGCCTCAACGCCATGACTCCTGGTTTTTCTTGCCTGCTCCCTCACGATGATGAAAGGCCGGCCATACTGCAGAGACGGTCAGTATAACGCCACAGTAATGTTGAGGACTGGAGCATACCTCGTCTGTGGCGTAGACTGCCTGCTGCTGGGGATCCATTTTGTGTGGAAGGATGGACTTCAATACGCGTCGCGGTTATGGAATGAGTGTGACCCGTGACAGGTAACATCGGAGATTTGACAAGAACCATCAGCGTGGACAGCATTTCATCGCTCACGACATAAACCACACCTTTCTCTTTTAAACTTTCTCGCAAAATCGCACCATGGAACATGAAATCGATGGCTGGATCGAACAATTAAGCCAATGTAAACAGCTCACAGAGAACGATGTCAAAAAGCTCTGCGACAAGGTGCCCTCTCGTGCCACCTTCGTCTCTTCATCGACTCCATGATCTGACCATTTTCTGTTCTATAGACAAGAGAAATCCTGATGGAGGAGTCGAATGTCCAGCCTGTGAGGTGTCCAGTTACTGTCTGTGGTGATATCCATGGTCAATTTGTGCGTTCAACCGTTATCTCTCGAGCGCCAATATTTATTGTTCACATATCCCTCACCAATCGCGCCATCTACACCTAGCATGATCTCTCGGAGCTCTTTCGCATTGGTGGAAATTCACCAGATACCAACTACCTTTTCATGGGCGACTATGTCGATCGTGGTTACTACTCAGTGGAGACAGTGACGCTGCTTGTCGCACTGAAGCTGCGCTATCGCGACCGAGTAACCATTCTGCGCGGAAACCACGAGTCGAGGCAGATCACGCAAGTGTACGGCTTTTACGACGAGTGCCTCCGCAAATACGGCAACGCCAACGTGTGGCGATTCTTCACCGACCTGTTCGACTTCTTACCCCTCACTGCGCTCATTGACAACCAAGTACGCCTTCCCTTCTTGTTCTCCTTCCCCCCTGCTATCAAAACTCGGCTTCCCATCATTTCGTTACCCAAACCACATCAGGAGCGCTTTCTGTTATCAATTACATGCGGTCCGAGTGCCAAGCGTGACTGATCAAGCTGATTTCGTTTTTTTTAGATATTCTGCTTGCACGGCGGGCTCTCACCATCCATCGATACCCTAGATCACGTCCGTTCCATTGACCGCGTCCAAGAGGTGCCACACGAAGGGCCGATGTGCGATCTGCTATGGTCAGACCCAGATGACCGCTGCGGCTGGGGGATATCGCCTCGAGGGGCTGGCTACACCTTCGGGCAGGATATTTCGGAAGCCTTCAACCATAATAATGGACTTACGCTCGTTGCGCGGGCACATCAGCTGGTTATGGAGGGTGCGTGTCTTACCCGATTCTTCATGTCTGGCGGATGCAAGACATCCTCGTTGAATTTTGACGCATAATCCCTCGCTTTTGATAGGCTACAGCTGGGGCCAGGATAGAAATGTGGTGACCATTTTCAGCGCACCGAACTACTGTTATCGGTGTGGTAATCAGGCTGCGATCATGGAGATAGATGAAAAATTATCTTACAGCTTGTACGTATCAACCCTCCCTCGACCCCTCCAATACATTAAGCATCGTTTCTTTACAGCCTACAATTTGATCCTGCCCCGCGGGCAGGAGAGCCCCTCGTTTCACGACGTGTACCGGATTATTTCCTTGTAAGTCCTTGTCTATGGATGTAATGACGGATCTGACTTTGGGCCATCTGGCAGTGATCGAGGCCATTAATAACGTACATATATTGCCATTCCGTGTACCATGATTATTAGAGAGCAATCTCGACCAGACTCAACGCAAAATTCACGACCACCTTTTCACATAGCGACTGCATGCATGATCGCTGCCATGACTCTATTACTTCTCATTGTCCTACTTCTCTTGACTTCTTTCTCAGATTGCTCTTTCTACCCAACACAATTTCCATCGTCCTCTCATATATCCATCATTCCAGTTTGAACCATAGACACTTTTCTCGACTTGCGCCTCGTGACCCAGTTGACGCGGACAATGACCATGGCGTCTACCTCATGAATGAGGATATCCTGACCTTCCCCTCCCTTTCATCGTTTCGTGAGTTTTGGGAAATCAAGTTATAATACAATGCTACTCATGAAGAACGAATGTTACAATGTTTTTGCAATATGAACAATGCCTCAAGACTGCTCTGATCATGCATATCCTTTGGGCGACGTCTCCTCCTCCACGACCTTTGTAGTTTTCTCAGTCACTGTCTTTATGACAGTCTGGTAAACGTCTGCTCCATCCTCGTGTCCAGTAGCAGTTCCCAGTGGCCCAGTTACTTCGTCCCGCGGGTAGTATGCGTTGGTGGGAGCCATGCGATCGCCGGAGTAGCGTGACTTGACGTATTCAACTGTCTCCTGCTGAAGTTCACTTGTTGAAGCAGGCGCTGCCCTATCTGCCTGTCAAATTATTTACCAATGAAAATGAGAAGTCGTAAACAACGAATGAAAGCCAGCGCTCGCCTTGACTGAAGCTTCGGACGCGCTTGCGAGATGCTCGTTCCACCCAGGTGCATTGATATTCGGTGGGGAGGTTTTGTGCACCTCTTTTGCCAATGTACGACGCTTCTCGATTTCGATCGTCTGTTATGGGAATGATGAGCACTGCACTACACTGAGAGTGGGCCGTTCACATACATTGGGATCATCGTCGTGCATCATGTGGCTGCTACTACAAAGAGTTCAGCACCTCTGCAACAGAACCACTCATTCGAACCGGGAAAAACCTCATGCAGCGCCTGTCCCAGTATCAATATAGTACTAAAAAGCTGACAGAGTCCGTACCCGATGCTGATAATTAGCCTGGAGGTTGACGCAGGGCGTGCGATGGCCGATACGCGGCGGAGAGCAGAGCTGGCGGTGATAAAAGAAGTCATGGGTCAATTCTTGCGCCTTCTGCCGCGTCTTTCTTTATATACACCTCGTCGTCACTGAGACATGACGTCATGCCATTATCACTTCACGTGTTGCCTGCTTCCTTCGCGGCCGCAGCCGATTTGCCACTATTTAGATTGAATGCAGTAGGCAAATAACTGATCACGGACTAAAAATAGTAGCATCTGCCTTACCCAGCAACCAGCAGTACTGCATTTTGTCACTGGCAACCATTGAACGTCCTGAGGCTTCTAGCCAGTAGAACGTCCCTACAGCACCTCTTCTATAGGAACTCCCTTGTGACTTTGAGATCAACAATGGCCTCACCACGTAGCACGCTACTATTTTGGGTCCTGGTCCCTCCTCTCGTCGTTTTATACTTCATCTACACCCTGGAGCTCCATACCATTATTCCTGAGCTCACAGATATAAAAGCGATGCCAGGCCTTCTTGTCCAGATTTTCTTTTTTGTGTTCAAGCCACCGCTCGGATCTAGCGGGTATGATGACCTCTTTCACCACCTTCGATCGGGTATCCGGAAGCCATTCGTTCGACATATTGTGGCCGTAGGCGACCTGCATGGAGACCTTCCTAATGCGAGGAAGGTATTGCAGTTCTCCGGAGTCGTGGATGACTTTGGTAACTGGACGGGCCATGCGGACTTCTTTGTCCAGACGGGAGATATCATTGATCGGTGAGTCTTTGCATATATACAACCACAGGAGTTTTTGTTGATCTGCGTCTGCGAAGAGGTGATGATACCATTGCGCTATTTGATTGGATGGATCGACTACATGGTCAGGCATCTGCAACGGGCGGAATTGTGCTCAGCCATCTTGGTAACCATGAGTGGATGAATGCCATAGGTGCGTCGAGTAGAGGACTTATGGTGTGGTGAACCTACTAATTACCTTTTCAATGTTCATGATAGGTGACTGGAGGTGAGCACCGCTTTTACTGCTCCTCTTGCCAACTCTAACTATGTTCAACCAAGATACGTATACCCAACCGAAATTAAGACATTTGGCACAATCAGCGACCGCCAAAAAATGATTTCAACAGGCCGTATTGGCCGTTCCTGGGCTATGAATTACACAACTGCATCCCGACTCCCTCTGCATCCCTCTCTTGGGCCGCCAAATACGCCATTCCCGCCGAAGTCCATGTACCAGAACAAGGATTCTGGGCTGGATGCATCATACTATTATAACACCGACAAGCCTCTTTCTCACTCCGCCCTGTCTTTCGTGCATGGTGGGCTGTCGCCCACGTACGGAGACTTGACGCCCTTCCCTTCACGTATCAACGAGCTCTCTGACTCCCTCCTTCGGAAGCTACAGCTAAGGGAGCAGCCGCCACCGCACCCTCCGAACCCGTATCCCGGCCTTCCTTCAAGTATGTAAACATGTGGATTTGTGTCGACACCCATGACGAATAGTCTACAGGTGCTACCCTGCCGGAGAACGAGCTGTACAGTGCGAATGGCCCTTTGTGGTACCGTGGTTGGGCCCTGGATTCCGAAGAGAAGGTGTGCGCAGAGGTAAAGCAGGTCCTCGCGAAGACTGGAACACGTCGCATGATCATGGGGCATACACCTGACTTCACAGTGATTAATTCCTCACTCGAAGGGTATATTGTGTTTTGATGTCTGCTTTGCAGGGAATCGTGTCCAGATGCGATGGAAAGATTATAATCATTGACACTGGTATGACCGCGCAATTTCTTGCCCATGGCTGATGGTTGACATCATATTGCATAGGCATATCCCATGCATATGGCGGTGCGCTTTCCGCATTGTCAATACACTACAGCCTTACCCCCACCGGTGACACTAAAGAGCAGCGGTGGGTGGAGAAGGAGGTGGTGAGCGCGTTATACCCCGATAGGCAAGAGGTGCTTGTGGTAGATGAAAGAGAAGTCAAGGGTAATTTCCGCGCTAGCTGATAATGTGTATAGACGATCTAGGATGGAAATGATCTAGGACGGAGGCGATTTAACTTGTTTATTCGACTATTCGGATGGATTTACCACAACGCAATTCCGGAATACAGATTCCTTAAATATGGATTGCAAGCACGTGTCGATATGAAGGTTGAAGAAACGCTTCTCCCAGTACAACTGTCTACACCCTGGGCTTTTTCCTGCAGATTCTATGTCGCCTCCAGCATCGCTATTCCTCACCATCTCGATTCTCAAACCTGGTCCCCAAAGTTCAGGCGGGCTTGCGCAGCCTCATACTTTATATGAGCTGTCAAGGGCAGTCCCTTGCATGAAAACAGTGCACGACTGTAAACGAAGGATGAGGTAAAATGCATAGCAATATAGATTCCTGGGGCAGTGTTGCGTATGAATTATTGCACTGACATGAATCGCAGCAGCCTGAACCTTCTGAAGACCCTCGAGCTCACTAAGCGCAACGTCCAGAGCCTGCTTCTCTGTTCTTCCTCATCCTTGATAATCTTAGAGCCTTTTGGCATAGTATCAGTCACGTGTCTAGGACATCGAGAATCCTAAATTTGGATTGTGACCACTGCATGACAAGGACCCCGCTCCAGATAGCGAATCGAGTTCGACGCGCCCCTCGCCAACTTCACCATGATCCGTCCTCCTCCACCCGATAATGCCACTGCCGGTCCCTCTATCTCTCGCCAGCCAAGCAACGATACATCTCACGTCACGGAAAGGCACTATCTCATACACAGACCGGAGAGCTTCTAAAGCTAGCTCATCGACTGCCCTCCAGATCTCCTTCCAACCACGACACAATGACCAGCTCGAGATGCTGCGACCTCGCGACGGAGCCTGTTTATCAACCCGGAAGGCGCGGCCAGCCGATCGAAGGGTCGCCATTTATCGCGGGGGCAGCGACGACTGGTCCATATTCACTCACGTCGCGCGGCGATGGCAGAAGCTTCATTGACGCCCAAATTGAAATTGAAACAGAGATGTGCGCCACAAAATATCTGTTATTCTATATTTTCCACTCCAGATATCAGGCTAACATCAATCGTTATTCTGCTTTCCGTCCACTTCAAAAGCGTTAGCGAAACTTGGGTCATCGAGGTCAATGTCTTCCTCAGCATGCGAGAATCGCGCTGGGGTCAGCAATGCGAAGCGCTGATGATAATGTATTTGTGCTGCACTGCCCTCCATCCGCCTGGGATGGCTGCCTTCGCTCGAGACCAAGCGTTCGCGAGGTCTGGGAAGTAGGTATGTGTATGGATCCCTCAACGCTTGGGACACTGGCCCTTCCATGTAAGGATCTCGCCGGGCATACGATTCGGGATAGGTTGTTCGAGTCGAGTATAGCAAAGATGGAGACACTCGTGAACTGGATGCCTCTGCATTTTCGGTTTGGTGGGTCACTGCACTGAAGCGAGGGACTTCTCCAGGATCTCGAAGGCGAAGGTCCAGTGATTCTGGATACGTGGATGACGACGAATGCTCTGGATGTCTGGTCGACGACGTAGGTGGATCTTGGCGGGACATCAACATTACGGCACCAGCGGCAGTACTCGCAAAACCATGTTTAGTGGTGTTCTCGCCTGTCATACCCTGTATGGGACCCGCGTGCAAGTGTCTATCCACGGAAGGAGATCTCTTGCCTTTCTTTAGAGCAGACTCCGTTCGGGCCCTGGTAGCAAACTCGCTATCCGTGAGTCGCAAGCTGGTGCGCCCAATATCTTCAGCTGACCCGAGTCCAGTCCCGAATCCAAGTCGTCTCAGAGTTCCGAATCGAGGAGGATGTTGACCGACGCTTTCTGGATCTGTATCTTCGATCAAGAGTAGAGATGATTCGGAGCTAGACGCCACTGCTGTGTCTCCGCCAGTGGCCAGTTTTTTTTTCGTTGCCTTGCTTGATATCTTGGATGTGCCGTCAGCTTCGACGTCTGTTCCTCCAGGAAGACGATCCACAGCCATGTAGCCTGTACGCCGGAATTTTGTTGCGTTTCTCGAGTCGTCGACATCAGTGCTAGGAGATCTGCTGTGTTTTCGTTTTCTTCCAGAAGACTCCTCGGCCTGGTCAGAGGCCCCCGGGCCAGCCGGCGCATATGTCAAGCTTGGAGATGTGACCATTCCAGAACTTTGCGCTCCGTCAGCATTTGACGACGACCACAGTAAAGTGTTAATCAGGAGACTCGTTCTATCCTTTCGTAATACCTCGGGCTGTGCTTGTGAAAGTGATCCCCCACTGGACGGCATGGAGATTGGGGCGTACAGCGAGTGCGCGTGCGGTGGGGGTAGTGATAGCCACGGAGGTGCTGGCAGATGAAACGAAGCATCTTGGTGGTTCGCGGTGGGATGAATGCTTACGGCTGATTCAGTCGCGGACGATGCTGGTCGCTTTCTCGAAACCGCATTTCTTTGTTTTAGAGCCCTCGCCGGTCGCACTTTCCTTGCAGCGCTTTTCGTGGGTTTAGCTTGGTGTACGGGGGCTGAGCGCGGACTCGGGATCCCAGGACGTTTCTTTGTAGCGCTCCGTTTACTGGTGTTCGTGGAAGTGGACGCTTCTGCAGCTGGTGTTTGTGGCACTTGAGCCTGCATTTTCTTCACGTTGGCAGCGATCCTTCCCGATCTTCGTAATGTATCAGCGGTATTAGTGTCTCTGCTAGCAGCAGTGCGCTGAATCTTAGTGGGCCGATCAGGCGGTGGCGAAGAGTCTGCGACTCGTTTGGTCGAGCGTATATTGCCTTTATCAGAGGAGAAGATATGTGATTAGCACCGAATAACTAAGTAGCTCATGATGCCAGTGTGCACTTACCCTGTGTTGCGTCATGCGGAGAACCTCTAGCTCTTGGCATAATGGCGTGGAATGCGAGTGGAAATGGTGCTGGGAGATATCAAATGTGTTTACACAGTTCTATTCTAGAGGTAGTATTTATCTACCCTGGCCTTATTCTAGGCCTTGTCGGGCGTATAAGACTCTTCTCACAATACACGCGGCAAAATGTTGTTCAGCCCGTGAAGAACTTGAGAAGAACAACAAACCTGAAAGTTTGTTATTCTTGGTGACCACGATGCGACGACATAGAGATACTATAGAGATGCGACGACACAAGGACCAGAATCCAGTAATCCATATCGAGTTCGTTGTGTACTCGAGTCCTATGCCAATGCCCGTTGTCAATAGCGAGTCGCTTTTTCAGGCGACAAACAATAACGCCACACTTGCCATCGCAACCGCACAACAGGATACAAGGAAGTAGCAACAGTGTATAATAGGCAAACCGATTTGGGGCTGAAAGAATCTCAGCACCGATGAGGCGGTCAAACATTCGGAGACAAACCAACGCCGATAAGCAAAACGCATCCAGAAATAGAGCGAATAAGCCAAGAGTAAGCCGACAACAGATTCTGACTCGAGTCTTCATTTCGAGAAGAGCGAGGGAGTGTGGTCCTCCACACGCGATGGCTTTCGCTCTCCACGAACCCTCCTGGCGGATGACAACAATGGTAGGAGTAGACGATTCCGTGCAATCACCGAGACCCAGGCCATCTTGATTGTGTTGATCACAACTAAGCATCGCACCATTCGCAGTGATTGCAAGACTGTTGCGGCTCCCCGATGCGAGAGGTATGATGCGATTACTGGATGAAACGGGTTATGGAAACGTCACCGGCACCGGTTCTGCCAAGAACGGTCCGTTACTGAAAGCCTTATCTGTTATTACAAGCCCCAGACGTCCATCAAATAAGCCGTCGGATGCCAGGAACAAGGTGAAACAGTCACCGTCAGAGATCTCAATGATCTCCGCACCGCCAAGTTCCTTTTTGCTCAGTCCGATGACCCTCGTTGGAGGACCCCTGACAACCCCCCAAAATGCCTGATCCGCCCAAAAAGTTTCTATGCCCGGACGAGACCTTAGATTTTGGGCGCGATTATGCCCGGATTTCCTCAGGCATCGAGAAAAAGCGCGTTTATGCCCGGATTTCCGGATCAGGCCTCCAAAAACGCGTAAAATCAAAATTTTTGGGCCTGCAGCCAAGAGGTGGACGATCGTAAGGTAGAGCAAATCCATACCCATCCAATGTCTAGGGTCCGTGACTGATGTGTGACATGTAGGTTAGCAGAGACACGTGAGACGGCCCGCCGTAGACGCGACGCGCGAGATCATTGACAACTTTGAGTCTTTGACATACATAGCTACAACGGACGACTTATGATATTTTGGAG
>JABCKH010000463.1:0-14716 GCA_018851285.1 Lyophyllum semitale | reverse complement strand
TAGAGTAGCCTTGTTGCTACGATCCGCTGAGGTTAAGCCCTTGTTCTAAAGATTTGTTCAACTTTGTTGGACTCTTTCTATCTTTTTTTCTTACTACGGGTGCGCTTCAGGGCAGGTTTTTGGATACAGTGAGTTCACATTCCTTCAAGTTGCTTCCAAGATGACTTTATTCTCTTCCCCGTCCTACACGACTTTGACGAGAAATAGAGCCAATCTGTTCGCAACAGATTCACATTCTGCGGAATGCACAGTGTACTTGCCAGTGCCATTTTGTCTGACTTCTATTATTTGTGATCTCCCTCGAAACTGGCTGACGCTTTTGTCTTTCAGATCATTGTCGTTGAAGCTAGTCAGTTCCCAACCTTGTGAGCATCTTCACTCTCTGATTGAAGGCCCCCTTTCGTACGATGAAACATTCCTACATTCGCAGTTTCCGCTCTAGTGCCCTCTAGAAATGGAGTACTCCCCCAACGCGGAACATTTATATTCCCCCTCATACGATGCTGAACCCAAAAGGCATTCGGAGAGCGTGGGCCGCCATATGGTGCGCTGGATGGGAAGCGGGGGTTGGTACGATGCGAGTTGAAACGACCTTCCTTTGGATGTCTGACCTCTTGGGCTCACTATCAATTATGAATTTCTACTGATGCCCTTCTTACTAGCTTGACTGTACTTCAATTTATCGGACTTGTCGATCAGTAAATAAGTTGACTCAATAAATATCAGTTGCTTGGATCAGTAAAATGTTGTGACCGGTCAGTAAATAAGTTGACTTGAGTTAAAGTTGGGGAATATTACCCTAAATTGCCTACTTTGGGGCTAATTATTGACTGATTGGCTCTATCAATTTTCAATCTGTAAAGTGGATGTTTCTAGCAATACTAGGGACTATCTCCTCAAATATTCTCAGACTTTTCGGTGCAGCCGTTCTTGAGCTGAAAATGGCACTTTTATTTATTTTTGATCTCGTGCAGCACAAGGTGTTCGGATTATGATTCTCTATCTCTCAAATCCAAGATAGAAAGGTACACCTTTGGGCATGAAAAAGGATTAAAGCAATTGGTATAGTATTTCCTGAGATATACGTCAATCAAGGGGAGTGCAACAATTTTGAGCACCACTGTACACCTCTAATTAGTAGGGATATGTGGGATTACCAGGTGTTGAGTGACTTCTACAGATGATAATATCCTCTATCTTTCACGTTTACGCCTCAGAGCCGCTATCAAGACCATCTTCTATGTCCTGCAAGCCCAGGCTCCTCCGCCGCTTCTTTCATCATGTCCAATTCGCGATGCCCGGGCCACCTACGCCCTTAGCACCTCTGAACACTCTAGTGTGTATCTCGCACATCACCGACGACTCCGAGCTATCCTCTGCGCCCCTTAGCTGGCATGATGCAAGCGCTCCAAGCGTTCTACGTACCGTGTCGGCCAACGATGATACCTTGTCCCTATATTCTGTCACCCTTGGCGATCGACCCCGATCAGCCGCCGCCGCATTCAATCGCGTTCCTCGGCGAGAGAACCTAGATACCAATGGCGCTTCGGCATCTCCTGCAAGCCCAGTGCTCGTACAGTATACTCGTTTTGACATTAATAGCCTTGTTCTCGCTCCTACGCTCCCAGGACGCCACACACAACTTCCCGGAGATGAGTCTTTCACCCCTAGTGCCTTCCTCGATCAAAGGGTACCACCCTGCACCGTGCTCCCATCGTGTGTCAGCCACAGTGTGGTCGGTGCAGCTGTATCACTGCAGCATGCAAAAGCATCTGCGTGACAATCCGCCTATGCCTCGCTGGTGGCACAGGGCCCGTGATTTGATCTACAAGCGGTAGACTGCACTGAAACGTATCGATCAAGGAATCAAAATCGGCAAAGGCGACCGAACGTAGGATGGAACCTGGCGCAATCGTCAATGATCAGAAACACTCTCGCAGAAATATTATGTACATATTATGTATCTGGTCTGTCAACTCACGTTTGTCCGGGTCGCCGGCATGGATAGCCGCGACCCTCTCGGGGGGCATTGTTGCCTTTGCGTGGAGCGCTTTTTCCGGGACGCTGACCGGGCTTCGGCCGTCCGGGAGTTCTTGCTGCAACTCTGTGTGGGTAAAGTATCCTACCTAGGATTGTCAGTATTGGTGTTAAAAAACCTGCGCAGAGAGCATCGCACATACATATTCCTCCATGGAGTCAAGAGGCCACGGCGTGTGCACCGCACCACCGTACGTATGAAGTGCAAAGCACGAGTATGTCGACTGCTTCTTCTGTAGTACGGCCCAATAGTAGTAATGTGTCGATGCGCTCCTTCCGCGACCGCATCCGCTGGAGGCGAGAGCATCAGGTCGACGTCTCTTGAATGGCCCCCAGGGAACGAATCCGATAGGTCGGCAGTGCCTCCAAGTTGCGATTAATGCCGCTCCGCAACGTCCGGTGAGACAACAATCATGGCCTCAACCACCTGCTGGACGTGCGAAATGGGCGTAGAGATTGTGAAGGCGACGGTTACGGACTTGTAGCAGATGGGACGACATTGGAACGACCCATATAGTCGTTGGCATACCTGTGACGGGGGACGCGCCAGCAGACGCAGAGAATGGCGCCTATTACTCACGCCAGTCTTGTTGTCGATGGATATTTCTTGAATTTTTCGATTGCAGTAATGAGCAATGTTAGTGCCAAGTCAAAAGCGAAGAGTCACTTTATGAGTCACGCTGCGTCGTTACCTTTACTAAATAACGGTACGGTCGCGCTCGTAGGAAGCTGCGGTCCTGCTCTGATTTATCAAATCTCAGAACATGATATACGGCAATGGGTTAGATACTCAACGTTCAACAGCCAGCCATCTGGATTGAATGATCATCCCTCCCGTTGATGTCGGTTGATTTCAGTGTCATGTTCAATATTGATCATAGGCTCGTCACTTACTTAATTCCCTGCCAGAGAGGACATCAACGACTGGGAGAAGTCTGATTACCAGGGACTTGTTGGGAATACAGTGACTGCATGAGAAGGTATCAGTAATCCATTGATTCATCACCAAAAAGCTGAGATTGTTGCAGGACAAAGGAAATAGATCACAAAGAGACATCGGCCTTGAGAAAAACACAATTGTAATTGGCAAAATGAGTGCACGAAAGCCAGCAGTCGACGACGAAATTCAAAATTGTCGGAAAAGTTGTGACGCGCCAGCGGAATTTGAAAAGTAGACCATGGACTCCCAGGCTACGGTATTGCAGTTCGAAAATCGTTGATTCCCCAACATGTGACAACACTTTGTCGACCATCCACTCTCCATCAGTGTCCTCTGGACGACCTATCTGGTTGTCCAACCGGCCTGGAAACAATCTATTGTCGGTAGGAATATGCGGCCTCAGCAACGACGCATGGAATACGTTATGGATGCCCCGTGCCGTCATTTTCGCTGGCAATCGACGCGAAATGATTGGTTACCGAAGTCCTTCAAGATCTTGTACGGCCCTACGAATTTTGGTATTATTCTTTGTTGATAGGTAAATAAGATCACCCTCTGTAAATGGTGCCACCTGACGCTTTCTATTTGCAGCCCGAGTTTGCTTTGTTCTCGCAGTCAGGATGATCGTGGGCCGATATCAAGGCAAGTTTTCGTTTTAATGCAAAATTTCGAATTCCAGGGAACTCCGTGCTGACCGCCGAGTTCCATCGATTCGCGGCATACGGCCGGTGTTAAGGAATAAGGTGCGTATTCAGTACTCTCTGAGAGCGCGCTGTTAATCGCGAACTCAATCGTAGGAAGCTTTTCAACCCAATCCTTTTGCTTAGGCCCAATGCATTGTCGCACAACTACAAAATCATCGTCGGCACACCTGGGTATCCCTGACCATGTTTGTGCTACCTGAGACTACCGGATGGACATTCCAGGTGAGCATTCATACATCACGCATATATGGTCTTTCACCTTAACATGGAAAGTACATGTCCCGTGGGATCATATATGGCACGTAGCTTAAATCACACATAAATAAGCAATAAAACCCATGTATTTCTTATCTAGCGAGAAGCAACGAGAGCAGCAACGAACACAGCACATAATACAGGTGACGATGAGAAAAATTGTCCGATAAGTCCGAGAACCGAGCAACAGCAAGACGTCCGTAATGAGAAACTGGCGATGATACACGAGGCGGCGGCGAGTCGAGCATTGAAGAATAGTGGCGATACAGAGGGGTTAGAGACCGAGCTACCTTGATTTCTTTTGCTTTTTTGGTTTGCGTGACGACGTTGTGTTGGCCGGACTGCCGGCCTTGTTTGAAAAGTCGGCTCAAGCGCGGTGGCGGTTCGTGATGGTTGTCGTCTTCTTGGTTGCCATCGTCTTCAAAGGAGTCGCGCTCGGTCCTGCGACGGGATGCCGAAGAAGCCTGGGTTGAAGGGCGGGGAGGGGATGTTCGCGAGGAGGAGCTTGAAGGAGGAGGTCGACGTGGTGATGGCTGGCGTTTGTGTGATGCTTGAGGTCGAGACTGATGCTGGCGAGACGATTGGGGCGGCCGTTGGCGTTGGACAAGCTGTGGCTGTGGTGATTGGGATGCAGGGCGAGGTGAAACGCCTGTTTGATGATCGTCCGCCGACTCTTGATCACGATCTCAGCGAGGCGTCGACCATGGTGATTCAGATCCTCGCCGTCCATCAGCCGGATTATCAGAGTCCCCTGGGTTGGTTGGAGGACTTGCTGGTGCTTGCTGTATCTCAAAATATGTGAGTATTG
The DNA here is from genome assembly GCA_018851285.1 of Lyophyllum semitale. Taxonomy (NCBI): domain Eukaryota; kingdom Fungi; phylum Basidiomycota; class Agaricomycetes; order Agaricales; family Lyophyllaceae; genus Lyophyllum; species Lyophyllum semitale. The sequence goes on along the minus strand of JABCKH010000463.1, from coordinate 9,972 downwards.
TACGACGATAGAGGGCAACTCACAGTTGCAGCCTTCCTCCGTGCAGCGAACAGCCTGTGCATCTCGTTGGCCGCCTCGCCATCGCTGCTGTCAGTAGCTTCCTCAACTGCCCCGCATCTCCTTTTCTTGGTCTTCGCCTTCAAATCGGGGACCTGGCTAGAAAACTGTTATCGCTAATAGACTTTGAAGAGGTCGAAGAATACGTACTCAGTCCACCACTTCAGGGTTTCGACAACCCAGGGATCCTTCGAATGTTTCTCTCCAGTTCTCCTCGGCGCACAGCGCAAAACGAGCCTGGAAAAGGTCCTGTCAGAACGACGTAAACGATAGCAACAGAACGAACTTGGACAGCCGCATAGGCTATCGTCCTCGGCGTGACTTTGGTGAGGCCATGGATATGGGCTTTGGCGGGCTTGGTGGCCTTGCGATGCATGCTGACCGCAGAACTCGGGCTTGTGAAAATATGACGAAACACCTGCAAAGTTTGAGGACGCCGGAAGAGCACGCGATACAACAGGATACTTACTCGTAACAAGTAGTAGCCTCGTGTGAAACCCTTGGTCACGTCGTTAGGGTCGAATTGTTCGGTGTCGTAGAGAAAAGATGGGAACTCGGCCGCAGTAATGATATAGTCATTTGTGGGCGTCGTTGACCTTGTCCATGAATGCTCTAAGTGCGAGAAATGAATCAGGTGGACTGTAACACGAGGCAGTTCAGAACTACTCTGGTGCTTTATCAAACTCACTGAGCCTTTTTATTGGGCATAGTAGGCGAGCAGTCATGGAGTGATTGAAAGCACGGGATAATTTGTTGTCCGTTTCGTCGATTTTCGGTCGAAGCTCATCTTCCCTGGGGTTCGGTAGGATGTATTTGAGCACAGCAGGCCTCAGTGTTGTCGTGTCGTCTGTCCTAGCTGAGCTCAGCGAAGCATCCAGCTATGGGAGAGGGGAATGCATGAGAGATTGTAACAATAACAGCGCATATAGTCACGTACAGTTTTGATAAATCTCTCCAGCTGACCCGGGTCCTTATTGAGGTGCACCAAAACGTCTTCCAGCTTCGGAGCGAGAGCCACGATTTGATCAAACTCAGATAATAATTTCTCGTCAGATCTGTAAGAGGACATCAGTGATCGTGAGCGATAGATTGGTGTATGATACATACTCTTCATCTTGGTCGAGCACAGCATAAAACACTGCGCTGAGGTCAATGTACGGATTCAGCGCCAGTGGTATCCAGCGAGCCACGTTGCGATATCCTTCCAGCAAATTGTCCCTAAACGACAAGCTGATCAGATGGAACTGGAAGTTTGAAGATATGCTCACTTATCTTTCTTGGTGGTACCATTCTGCAGATTCAGGAGAACCTGTTTGCCATGCGAAATCGGAGGGGGCGTCGAGGACGAGCGACGAGCAGGCATAGTGGTGGTAATAGTATGGAATCAACAAGCTCAATCACATGGGTCGCGTCTGGATGCACGTGACCGATCACGTCAATTCTTGCAAGTCCACTGGCGCTCCTTCTTGCCTCTCGACTTCATGCTCCATTATCGGACTCTTCTTTATGCCTCCTGGGTTTACCTGCCCTGGCTGTAATAGACAGTTCACTCACAAAACTGGGTTCTCGATCCACAAACGCCAGTGCAAGGCTCTAAAGACAAAATCTGCCGAAGTTCTCAAGCAATACAGCGAAAACCGGACTGCCCAGACTCACAATAGAAGAAAGCGACGTCGTGGGAGTGATTTTAGTGATTCTTCCGAGGAAAAGTCAGGAGAAAATGCAGCTGTGATAGAGGATGAGCCCGAAATTGAATTGGTAAGTGTGCATTGTGCTTGAGGCCTCTCGAATTGACAGATTCGTTGTAGAACGATACACCTACACCTCAACGACCCAAGTCACCATCTCCGCTGCCTCCACATCCGTCTGGTCGAGCTGCTCGTCGTGTCCGACTTCCCGAGCGCTATCGAGATGAACTGCCGCCGCCACCTCCCCCTGTTCGCAATCCGTCACCCGAACGTGCTCCCTCTCCGATTACACCCATCGAGGCATCTCCCGAACCTCCTACCCATGCTGAATATCGTACCGATCCAAATAGCTTCGGTGTCTATCATGTGTATCCTGGTGGACGCCCATCATTCACCCCTGACGAGTTCTATTCTATCTCGCGAGTTTTCAATTCACCAAATTTCTCAACGAACGGAGCGACTCTTGATACACGCCCGTGGTGGTCTGCCTTTGGCTCGTCTCCAGATGCTGCGAAGACCGCGTACTTTGCGCCATTCAAGAGCGCGACGACTTTCTTGATAAAAGACTGGCAAACTAGTGGTTCCAACTTGAAATCTGATGCTGAGATCGACCGTCTTGTCCGTAATTACATCCTTCGACACGACTGGAAGAAGGAAGACCTCGTAGACTTCAGTTCTGCTAGAGAGAGCAAGTGACTCGACGACTATAAGGAAGCGTCGTCACCGCTTTTTTCGGCGAATGATGGATGGAATCACACTCAGTTACGAATATCTGTGCCTGCTGAGGGTGTAAAGAGAGCCGAATCAGATGCTCAGGTATTCGAAATCCCCGGTTTCGCCCACCGTTCGCTTCGTGAGGTCATGAAGGGTGTTCTCCAGAGCCCTGCTGCATCTACGTTTACTTTATTTCCTTTCGAATCTTTCTGGAAACCTTCTCCCGACTCCCCACCAGAACGCATCATATCAGAAATGTTCACAGCTACATAATTCGTTCATCGAAGAGTATAAACACGTTCAAAGTCTTCCGAAAATCGATGGAATCGAAAATGTTGTCTTTGGCATTGCACTATGGTCGGACTCGACACATCTCACGAGTTTCGGTAAAGCCTCATTGTGGCCCATATATTTCTACTCTGCCAACCAGTGGAAAAGTATCCGCTCGAAGCCCACTTCGTTCTCAGAAAATCATCTTGCGTATATTCCAAAGGTATTTCCTTCAGATGATTTTGCTGCTCAAGTGACTCACTGATTGTTAAGCTTCCCGATACATTCCAAGATTGGTATACAAATACATACGGAGTTCCAGCTTCAGCCGAGGTCCTCAAATTCATGCGACGTGAGATCATGATGGCCGTCTGGCTTTGCTTGTTAGATCCCGAGTTCATAGATGCCTATGTCCACGGAATTCTTTCGGAGGGCGCGGATGCCATACTACGTCGACACTTTCCACGATTTATCACGTATGGGATGGACTATCCTGAAAAGCGAGTACATCATGTAGTTTTTGAGAGTTCCAAACTCATTTCTTCGCAGGATTCTGATAGCTTGTATTCAATATCTTGCAAAATTCCCTTGCCTGCGATGTCTGATTCGCATGGACGAAATCCATCAACTGGGAGGGAAGTCAGATAGGCGCCGAAGACAGACTCGGTTGCGTGTTGATGATGAGCGAAGAAAGGAGAAAGTCGAGACGACTCGGAAGATGATATTTCAAAAGGGGGCAGGCGTTGAGTGTGCGGGCAATGTGCGGGGGTCAAATTTTTCCTTGAGTCGCAGTCGCTCACAACATCGCGGGTGCGCTCAGACTTCTTACCGGTGCTTGCTCCATAATTAACTCTCTATGACATGCTAGAACGCATTCTCGGTTCGCCTTGGGCCACACAAATTTGACTTTCACAAAATGATCACCAGTGATATCTTGCACGAGTTCCAAATCGGAGTATTCCTTGCTACATTTAAACATCTAATTCGCATTTTATACGCTGCGGGTAATGATTCCATCCAGGAACTCAATAAGCGGTGAGTTCTTTTGTATCTTTCATGCCATTGCTCATGTGTCTATGTAGGTTTCGACAAATCCCAACATTTGGACGTGATACAATACGAAAATTTTCAAACGACGTCGCAGCCATGAAGAAGCTCGCAGCACGAGACTTCGAGGATATTTTGCAGGTGAGTGACTTCATCTACGGCACCATTTCTTCGTTAATATCATGTCATAGTGTGCAATTCCCGCATTCGAAGGATTATTACCGGAGCCTCACAACACAATCATCCTCAACCTACTCTTCGAACTTGGGACCTGGCATGGACTAGCAAAACTCAAGATGCACACAGAATCCACTCTTCGTGACCTCGACAACTCCTTGACGAGGCTGGGGAACGACTTTCGCCACTTCAAGACGATTACTTGTGCTGCCTTTGTTACCCGCGATCTTCCAAAAGAAGCGGCTGCTCGTGGTCGAAGAAAAGCAGCTATGACCGCAGTACAAAGTGTTTCACGTCCACAGCCGGCCCGCAAACGCGATGCAGGAAGGGATCCACCGAAAAAGAAGGGAAATACATGTCGTGATTTCAATCTTTCGACGGTCAAGATGCACGGGCTCGGTGACTACGTTGATATCATATGGCAGCATGGAACGACAGATAACTATTCCACACAGACGGTAAGATATCCTTTTGGACGGTTCACGTTATCTAAACTACATGTAATCAGGGCGAACTGGCTCATCGTCGTGTAAAGAGGATCTTCCCTGTGGTTCAGAAGAGCAGATTCACACTGGGAATTGCAAAATATGAACGTCGACAGGGGATGCTCCGAAGAATGCTTCAAAATGCTCCCAAATCATCGAGCGGTCGAAAGCGAAAGCGAAACGTGAAAGATGACTCAGAAGCACCTTGGCTCCAATTTCAAGATGCCAAGGACCTACCAGCGAGCTCTCCCGATACACATCACGTAATTGCAGCAGACGTACGACATGGTCTTTCTCTTCCCGAGTGGCTCAGTGACAACGAGAATGATCCCGCACTGAAGGCAGGTGTCGAACTACGGCCCTTTTCTTGTTGATGGTATTTAACTGTATACGCTTCAGGAATTTCTCGTGAAGCTTAAAGACCATTGTCTCGCACACCTCCTGAACCAGGAACATGATGGCGACGAACTGCAATTCACGCCCGAACAGCGGCGTCAAATTAACTTCGTTGGCAATAAGATTTTTCGGCACAAGCGCATGTGAGTAAATCATACTACATACGACTGCGAGAGAGCCCAAGATACGCTGAACCCGCGCACACATGCGAATGTCATGGTCCTATCCCGTGAAGATGGCGATGATGGAGAGTCGCCTTTCCCTTATTGGTTTTGTCGGATAATTGGGATTTTCCATGCGATGGTTCAGTATCTTGGCCCAGGATCAACTTCGCGAGACCCTCAACGGGTCGAGTTTCTCTGGGTGCGCTGGTACGGGCGTGATCTCAACGAGAGGGGCGGATGGAACACTCGGCGACTGCATAAAGTCGGCTTCGTAGACGGTGATGATCCGGCAGCATTTGGATTTCTTGATCCCTCGCGTGTTATCCGTGGTGTCCATTTGATTCCCTCCTTTCGAGATGGCCGTACCCACGATCTTCTGCCTCCAAGTGCGACAGCTCGAGCACAAGACGAGAACGATCAAGATTGGCAACGCTTTTGTGTCGGAGTGTAAGTTCTTTCTCTATGATCTCATTCCTAAACTCACCTCTTTCCTAGGTTTGTTGATAGGGATATGCTTATGCGCTTTCGAGGTGGCGGTGTTGGCCATAAATCAACTCGAAAAGCAACGAACACCTTCCTTGACGACAGACATCCCAGTGACCGACCTGGTTCTGATGTAGAAGCAGAGGAGGACGAGGAACAAGGTGACAAACACTCGGATGACGATGGAATAACTGATGGAGCCAAATTGAACGACGATGAAGAGGATTATGGCTACGAGGACCCGATGGTTCAGCAGAACTCAGACGACGAGGAGGATGACGACGAGGATGGGTGGGAAGACGAGGATGGGTGGGAAGACGAGGAAGAGTTTGATGCACTGGGCCCAGAGGATGGAGACGAGGGTGCAGAGGGTGTCCAGGAGCTTCTAGGGTATGCAGAATTGTAGTAAGTAATTTCGATGCGCAAAAGCACGGAAGTTCTACAACATGTATTGATTGTTACCGGGCCATGATAACTATACATGTCAGCTACCTGACTGGTACATCACTACATGCTGCTACCTAAACGGCTGATCTCTACATGGTACGTACCGTGCCTGCTCCCTCATCTATGCCCTTCCCTGGCAGGCGTCATTATACATGGTAAAAATCTGCCACGTGACTAGTACCTGGCGATTTATGGGACTGACTATTTTGTAGAAGCAGCATCTGGCCGACCGTACGATTAGCACGCTCAGTCGAGCCATCAGTCTGCGGATGGTAAGCACTCGACATTTTTAACTTCGTGCCAATGAGCTGATGAAGTCTTTGCCAGAAAACACTCGTAAATAAGACATCTCGATCGCTCACGATCGTTTTAGGTATGCCATGTAATTTATAGATATGCTCGAAGACAAGCTCAGCCATCTCTCGTGCCGTATAGTTAATCCGGCTGGGGATCAGGTGGACCATTCCTGTCGGTAGACAAATGACATCAGTTATTGAGTCAAACGACCCATCCAGATTAGGGGAGCTCACGACACTAGGTAAGCCGCTTGTAACGCGGTGACTTCTATTTCTGGCAATAATCGATCCGATGTTTGCCCGACGATTTAGACCTGATGATGTTGAACGTTCTTCACACCTGTCGCTGCTACGGTCAGCTGCACTTCACGGGCAACACTGACGCCAACGACAACGCACCACCCAACAGCCTACCAAGCACGAGGTGGGAGGAAAAGCGGTGAAAGAGGGCCATGACGAGGGAGAGAACTGCCAACCAGGTGCCTTGTCCACGTCCACCACCCGGAGTACTGACCGAGCATCCCCAACAGCATGGCCACTACATCGCGCCGGGCTCCATGGTCGGTTCTCTTTCCCCAAAGAACACCCATTACGCCCACCAAGTCATGCACGACGCCTCCATAGCTGCCCGCGCCCACCACGCCCTTCAAACGCTGTCGACCGCCTGAGCAGACGATTTGTACGCCTCCCAATACACGCAGGCACACGCGTGCGTCCTTGCTTCCACGACGTGCATAGGCCACGCGAGTGTGCCAGTTATCGCTACCTTTGCACCCTCTTTTTTAATTTCTACTCAATTTCTACTACTTGTAACTCCGTAGTCTCCTTTGTATTCTATGATGATTCCATTGTTCAATATACATGAATTTATTGAATTTCTCATCCTACTTAACTCGTCCTTACGCAGAGATGAAGTTGAATGCTTATGCCGTAGCCTGCACATGGTGTGACGATGTGTGACCGCTTGGGCAAGCGGCGCCTTAAGCCCGGCGTCGTGAGCTCCCCTATCGGCCGACTCAGGCAGAGGTCCAACAAAGTCAATACCAATTGACTCCCAAGGCTGTGCAGGTACGTTGAGCGGGTTTAACAACCCGTAAGGCTTCTGATTACTAGGTTTGCTTGTTTTACAGGTCCTGCACGTTTCGCAGTAGGCCACTGTGTCACGAACCATATCTGGCCACCACACATTGTCACGCAGGTAAGTTAATGTTTTCGAAGCACCGAGATGTGCTAACAGTGAATGTGCTCCAGCGATAACTATCTCGCGCACGCTGCGCTCCCCGACGTAGACTCGTGGCACACAAGGCACCTTGTGGTCTTTTAGACGCAAGAATACCAGGCCATCGCCAGCCTCGAAGTTGCGATATTCCTTCGGTTCCAAGGCGACATTTTTGAAGAACTTGTCCGAATTGTAGCGGTTCCGTATTGCGTGAAGTAAGTCAATTCCGTCCTCGTTCATTACACTTGTCAATGACGGTTCATCCCGCCCTCCAGAATTGCCATTCTCCTTTGGGCTTTCCGCGGGCATATGCTCGCCTTTTGTGGCCATAGTCTCTGGATGCGAGAGTAACGTTCGCGGGCCTATTATTCGTGTGACCCGTCTAAAGTCCCACCGCCATGACCCGGTCTGCATGCCCAGAACGCTCTCCACCCACTCAACCTCCGACCTCTATCGTCAGACGCCGGCTGCAGATCCCGTGCTGTGCCCAAGCTGGCACAACCACCTCAGGTCGTGTTTGCTTCAGGGAGGGCTTGGGAACTTGAGGGTGTCGCTGACAGTTGTTGTGGATGTGGTGGGGCTCGTGCTGTAGGAAAGACAGCGTTCCCTCTTGGTTTTGCGTTGAGATGCGACGATTAGGTGTATAAGTATGTTCTCTGCTCTCCCTCCCTCCTTCCATCACTAATAACCTCATCTCTGCAGTGGGTGGTATCGGTACGACCGCCTCCGCGTTCACGGAACACTCTATAAGCTCGACCTCCGACTCCTTCTCTTCGGATTCTAGGTTCGAGTTGGCAGGAATCACAGCCTCCCATTGCTGCTGGTATCGTGGTGCTATTGCGAGCCCGTATTTTCGTTCGATTTGGGCAGGCATAGGCGCATTACTGGGTTCGTGTGTTCATGTTTGCCTCCGTTTCCACCTAGCCGTCATTGTTCCGTTCCGGTTTTGGTTTTGGTTCCGTTGCGGAAATTTCTACAAAGTTTCTGGTCTCATTACGTATCAAAGCTCTCTTGCATCGTAATAACATTGATTTATCTTTCCCGCCCCTCTTACACTCGGACACTCAGTTCCTCAAGGTCAGGCCACACGGCCAAGGGGCAAGCCCCGTGACGCCATCTACAACACCCCTGAGCCCAGCCCCAGATGAATACAAATGGCTTGCACGGCGTCGTTAGCGCCTTCCCACCTATGACAGTTTTTCCTTGTGTCCTCAAAGAAGTCCTTGTGGGGTGTCCTCTGCAGGTGATGGTTATAACAAGGAGCAGGAGAAAGAGGGCGGCGGCGGTGGTGGTGCGCTCCTGCGGTCTGGTTGATGATGCAAAGCTCCATGTGGGTCCAGACAAGTTTGACCTGCATGAATACCATCGTGAGTTACACGAAGAGCGAAAACGATACTAGTCCAACTTACAGTCACGGAGGACATGATACAAACTTGCTGACGGTACTTGACAACGAAGACACCAAAGACAGAGAACTGGAGCTCAGAATTATGCTGGTTTTGCGAATTTCAGTGAACGTAGAAAATGCAGACCGTCCGAAGAGCTCACAGATGAAGTGAATCTCGACACGCCCAAATGAGTGTCATTCTTCACGTGCACGATGGAGATCTTCAAAACCCGGGCGTGAGGGGACGGAATGGAAGGGGTCAGAGGTGCCTATAATACCACGAGGGAAGTGGTGCATGCTAGCATAAGGATCGCGCTAGATGGAGTATCTATCCTTCATTCCGCTGCATGACTACAGGCCTCATGAACTTGTCCATAAGTTCTGCATCGAAAACGTCCTAGCTGAGAGGTCGACATCCTGTGGGCGCATGGGCTAGGCTTGCGCAGAAGCGCCCACGTCTATCGGCCATGTAGCAGGTGGTGATTGGTGGTGACAAGTGTTGTACTTTCAAGGGTGAAAGCTCCAGGTCCCTCGATGTTGTCTAAAATCCTCCTGCCCCAGCCCCTGATCCACCATGCACACCACAGGACCCGCCTATTAACTTGCTCGAAGTACCAAGTACCCACCCATCCTCGTCCTAAAGGGCATCATGATGACTGACTACATCAATGTTATGCCCAACGTAGATATGAAATTACAATACTTACGAGAATGATCCACTATCTCAACGGCGCGCATCATTAAGTACGCGAGTGAAGTTGCCACTGCTCTGGGGAGAAGCACAAAATCGATAACGAAATTTTCAGTTTGTCGACGTTTGCTATTTGTGGCAACTCTGAACTGGAATGGGATGGGATTATGAAGGGCCCGCCTTGGGGACGTCGCGTTCGTACTCATACTGTTACTTGTGAGGGTGTGGGTGGCTCTGATGAGGGCAACTGCGCATGCGAAAGCACTGGGCAGCGTCGCCGCCGCTGCGTGTTGATGCAGGAATGAGTCTGTCTCGCCCGTTTCTTCTGGTTCGAAAGCAGGGAGACTTTCGGGGTGTTGGAATTCAAGTCAGCTGGTGTTTTGAGCAGAGACTGGAGTTGGAGCTGAAGCTATGTGTACGTATAAGTATGCCAGCATTAGAGGTGGACGGG
>JABCKH010000462.1:0-14729 GCA_018851285.1 Lyophyllum semitale | reverse complement strand
AGAAATCGGGGGTGATGAGTGAACAGGATGGATGGTTGGGTTTCCGTATGAGGCTAGTGGTCTTGGTAAGTGCGCGGCGGCTGAACGTAGCTGTTGATGTTCATATGTGCGACGGGGTGGTTGTATGTGTCTGCATCTGTTGTTTCGCCGCTGTAAAGTACCAAACGGCCGTAATGATCCTGAACGAAGTATTGAAAAGTCGCGAACTGGCAGATGTGGAATGAAAGGCGTAATGTTCGGGAGTGACGGAGTATCTGCTGGTGACTGGGAAGGCTGGTTGGCGGCATCATCAGCCCAATTGAACGAGGTAGGCGGGTTCAGCTCGGTGGATGCGAAGTGATCCAACTAGTCTTTTGAAGTCAGGTCGGGTCGGGTCTTTGACCCAGATTTGAACAGACCGGACCACAACCGGTCTTTTATATTTAGAAATCACGACAACTGCAACCGGACTGCTAATGACCAGTCTTTTGCGGTTGCGGCCGGTTGACGACCGGTTGCGACCGCTGGCCGGCCCGGTGCTCGGTATGATCGATCCGGCTATCTGGACGCTTCAAAATGAACCCTATATCATAGAAAATGGATAAGATTTGACTGAGTTATGAATGAATTACATCTCATGATTGATTTACTTGGAAGGAATACTATTTTGATTGTAACTTGATCAGATCTTGCCCGATTTGGACGATCCAAGGCTCAAATTGACGGGAGGATGCGTGGGTATATGGTACGTAGGGTGCATGGCCACAACCGCAAAGAACTGCAACTTGACTGCGGTTTTTTTATTTCAAACAGGGCAACCACAACCGCGGTCGGGTTGTTTGTGGTTGTGGTCTGGTCAAGTTGCGGTCTTTTGCGGTTGGTGCAACCGGACCTCTAAACACTAGATCCAACAAATCTGTCTGTGATGAAACATCTGCGGTTGCCGTTAGTGTGGTTTCCGGTGCAAGTCCTTGGTGAATGTCAGCCTGAGGTGCCAACTGCGCAGCTTCCTCTCTCGCCTCCGCTAGTCCTTTCAATCTCCCCGAATCCCATGCCTTTGCCTCCCATTGCTCCCAGTCCCCGATAACATCCGCGAGGATACGTTCGTGCGCCTCAACGGTGATGATGGGCCCCTGGACCTTCAGCTGTGTTTCCTTTCCCAACTTGAACCCCTCCCTGACACCCTTCTCGAAAGCTTCTCTCCTCGCCTGCTCCAACTCCTCTTCTCGCAGTGGTGTAACATGTAAAATCGGATTTTTAGCTGGTTTTTCGGTGGTTGCTGGCTCACAACTCGTATTCGCGGTGGTAGATGATGCAGTAGAAGCTTTAGTGGTGGGAAGAATCAGTTTTTCAGCTGACGATGATGCGTTCAGCTTTGCCGTGCGCTGGCGCTGGCGTTTCGTGGTGTTGGTGCTCATATGTCCTAAACACGTGTGAACACTTTTAGACCCTTGTAAAACGCTTTGTTGACACTGTAAACGCTTGGTAGACTCGGTAGACGCTTATAGACTCGGTAGATGACGCTAGACGCTAGGTATGAAGCACGACAGTTGGAAACACGGGCGCGAGAGACTGGAAAGCAAAAGAAGCAGAAGGAGCCCAAAAAGCTTATGCGTGGTACGAATCGCTGTCGTCACCAAATGGAGGAGGCAGATCTGGCCTGAGCGTATCGCAGTGCTCGGGAACGCAGTGGTATGGATAGGTGTCGTCTGGCGAGACTCGCCAGGCGACCTGCTCTGCAGCACTGCCACACCCCGGCAATGCGCGCTATCTACCCGATTCTGTGTCTACATCTAGTCTAATCTATCATCTAAGCGGCCCTGAACGGTCCGATCGCACCGCTACAACTGTCGAGCTGTGACAACGAAGCACTTTTCAGACTCCTTGCACACATCCCCTCGGTCAACGAATTCAATGTTGAAAAACTCGCTCTTCACCCGTCTATCCTACAAGACATAGCAAGTGCCGACATTCTTCCACACCTTGCGGTCCTGACTTGCCGATTGCACCGAAACACCCTTGCTCAGTTTGGCAAACTTCTTGAGCATCGTCACCTGAAGGAGGAGAATGCAGTGGGTGGCAGGCCAGCCACTCTGCGTCTTGCACATGGCTACATAGACTGGGAGGAAACCGGTACCACCGTCATCGATGATGTGCAGACGCGTATAGAACAGTTGAATGCGGAGTACGAGACCGATTTTCATGTGCATGTGATAGAGCAAGACCGGGAAGGAGTTCGGCCTTTGTAAGATACGATCTGGGACCAGAGGTTAGGAACGGAAGGAGGCAGGAATCCTACTTGATACACACGACGATCCTCATATGTTGGACCTATAGTCTAATTACTAACAATGCTAGTCGATTTTCATTGTACAAGTTCAAGTTCTACAAGATATAGCGCAGTCAGCGCTCAGCTCTAGTACCGAGTATCAGAGACTACTTACGCCGACCGAATTCGCAAATGGTCGACGTGCAAGGAGTCTACAACTCAACGATCATCTGCATAATGTCTATTTTATTATCGCCATTCGCCATATTGTCCATTGTTGATCCCAGTTCTCCGGCTCGCTGCTTCCAACGGTACCGATACTGCCTTGTACACCAGTAGCGAACACGAGATCCGTGATACCGGTTTTCACCTAATATTAGAGCCGAGGAACAGCTTTCTACGAGCCCGAGTTGCAACAGCTCTCGATCATATAAAACGGGTCCATGAAGGTAGGAAACTACTGTTGCGTGCAAGGTCAAGAGCAGGTTGATATATAACAACGCATCTATGGAGAAAAACATCGTAGAGTGGCGGAAGTCCGATAAGCCAGCACACTTGCCGACGCAGAGAAGCACATCCCTCATCTGAGCCTCAGGAAAGCAATTACATTCGATAAGCGAAAGGTAGATAGATATGGGAATCTGGAGGCAGGTCAGTTGTGTTGTCGTGCGCCCCCAAAGAGTGATTAAATACCTCGTGAACAACCCTTAGGATGACAATCCGAATCCCTCGTCGGCAGCATGGTCATACTGGGAAGATATCTCAACGACCGTCATGGACTGCCGATGGACAGGCATAGGACGCGCTGGTCCAAAGTACGCATTGAGGCACGGAGAGGTCTTAAGGTGCTCGATGTCGGCGTGCACGATCTCGTGGCAGAACAGGTCGAGGTCGAGATCGTTCTGGATATCGAGATCAGCCTTTTCGTTTCGGAGAAACGGGGATGAACGGGGAACTGACATCATCGTAGCCGAAAGGTTGCTCGATTTCTTCGCCGGCGGCCAAGAAGCCCAGGTAGATGAAGGCAGCTATGGCTACGCCTGGAATGGTGTAGTAGCCGAAGAGACCGACAAGCTGGAAGGGAAGGAAGAATAGGTATAGCCAGACGGTACTTCAAAAACGTAGGTCATTGAGTATAAGAGGCTGTGTTATATCGGGACGTACTGCCTAAAGTGGAGTCACAAACGTAAGAAACAGGACGTTAGGATACAAGGAAGAACCCACCTGATGTGTACTGAATAAACGCTAGGAAAAGTTGCGTTAAGCAATTCATCAAGACGTAACAGTTGCAGTGGAAACTCACAAGGGAAGAGGCGTGGTAAGGATGCGTTCGAGAGCTAAGACGAATATGAGTAAACACCTCGAAGCCCGGAAACAACACTTAACACACCCGTAAGGCTTTCTTCAAATGCAGCAATGGTTGCAACCATCGGACCCATGCTCGTACCTATCCAAATTCAACCGTAAATACCCAGAGAGTTGTCAGCCCAACAAGACTCACCAGGGACCGTGCCTCTATCTTCGAGGACACTCAACCACTCACTCAAGCATCGCAACACCTCAAGTGGCAGATTCTCCCCCTCACCAGCGACCTTAGGCCTACCCTTCCCTTGCGCGCCCGCCCAGATCGGCCCCTGCCAACGGTGATGGTGCGGGCTCGACTCCTGTTCCACCGGCTGCAGACGTTTTCCCCCTCAGTTCCGGTGCAGTGATGGTTGCAGAACTATGGACTTACCGCGACATCTGCGGGGAGCTCCAGCGGCGGCTGTCTGCTGAAAAACCTGCGGATAATGCCCACGGTGCCAGAGAACGCGATGAGTTCGCTGGAGACCTTAGCCATAACTGTGTCCTCCTCGGGGAAGGTGGACGGGAGCAGGACATGTCGGCTCGAGTTAGAGCTGTTTGATAGAGAGGAGGTCTGGGATTTTGAGCGCTTCATGTGGTGGCGGAGGGGAGCCTTGTCGGGACGGAAGGTGCCGTAGGCGTTGATGGGTGGTATGAAGGGATCGGTGTCGACGTCGACGTTGGATGGGGCTGGAGCTGGGTAAGATGATGTGCGGGATGTGGAGGCAGATTTTGCTTGGGCCATCGGTGTTTCTGTGGAGATTCGCTGTGGTTTGCGAGGGGAAGATAGGACCGATGTTGTTGCTTCGATGGCTTGGCCTGTAGTATGTTCATGCTGTAGGTTATTGAGCACGGCACGTTCGGGGAACATGATAGAGCTTACATCGTGGAGGGGTCGAATCAGATGGTATAGGTCCTCATAATAGATACCAAGTTCGCCTATAGAGCTTCTTGAGTAACGCCAGCAGACATACGAGATTAAAATTACCTCTAAGATGATGCTTCACAGCGACAGCAAATCTAAAGGCTTCGTTAGAATTTATATCACAGTAATAGACGACTACCCACCCCTCGACGAGATCCAAGGCCACACGTTTCTCGGCCATGACTTTCAGAAGTTCTTGTGACGTCCGTTCGACTTTTCCCGACTGAATTTCTTGAGGAGTCTTTGCCGAAAAACGAGGGGGGACGTGGAACCAAATTAGACGCCCCATAGTTCGTGCATTTCGAATGACGTCTGACCAGCACGTTCTTCCCAGCCAGTACCGATCATACCTGTGCAACGGAGTCAGTATGGCACATATAATTCTAGAAATAGGCGTTGTACCCGCTCATGGCACGATAAGAGATAACGAAACCAATCACAACACCTGGACGGCAGCTTAGAAAGCGGCACACGAGTAATGATTTTAACATACCGAGGACTGTTAACATGACATTGGGAATATCCAGGTGAAGTATCTCCTTCATCGACAGCGTAGTAATCACTCCCGCAAATGTTGTATGAAGCAGTACGGCAGGCCATATCCGCCAGATCTAATGAAATCAAAGTTAAGATTGACAGCTGGCCATTACGTTGTGATAGGCAGACATACCACGGAGCCGCGACCGAGTGTCCAAGAAATAAGTGAATATGTTGGTAGACGAGGAACGGGCTCGTAGGTGGCAATATATCCATTCCCACTTCTCGGACGAGATGCGGGAAGGAGGTCGTGGTTTCTTGTGAACGAACGTTGTGGGTTAAGGCTTCGAGGCTGAGCCATTCGCGATAAAATGAGTGTTGAATCTGAAAATGAGACCAAGTCGAGTAGAATTGGAAAAACGACGTTTACGTAGAGAGATGTCGGGGAGAAAGGGAGTCGCGCCCTCGCCAGCGCTTAACCGCTCAAACATCACCGAAAATGGCACGATCATGATGGGCTCCAGTGCAAGGGTTCTTGCACGTGTGACACTGATTTCAAGCTTCATCTTTTCATCCGATGGCAGTTACTGTGACTGACTAGTACTGACTACTTACCTTCTAGGTACAAGGTCAATACAAGGTCCTGAGGCAAACAGAGCATTCATCGATAGAGCAAGATAATGGGGCGTGGCTCTGCCTCGATGAGCTCTCTAGAGTCTAATACAATCACTGAGTTTGAAGTACTCCCGAAATTTAGCCGCGCAACGCCGCCGGAAACCCTTCCGGATCCGCAGCGGTCATTTATCAATTTGTTTATGAAGTAACTTGAAATTTCAGTCGTCTCGTTCAGGCGTGCACTCGACGCGTATTACACCCATTCACCCTTGGATATTTGTTCTGGAACATAGACGACCCTCGGCAACCGTCGCTCACGGAAAACTTGCAAGGTAAATTTAAGCATTTTGCGATAGTAAGTCCGGTTGATTGTCTATTCAACTGTTAACAATCTTTATCAACGCGCAGGTTAGTAACCCAAGTGCCTGTACCCATCCTGTACCCAGTGGCTACGAGAATCTGGACCGCCTCGGCCGTGGCGATTTTTCAAAGCCCCCGTTCAACTATCAAACCGCCATTTCTTGCTCTCCACAGTCTACGGATATGATTGTAGAATCTTCCACCACCAAACCACCACCAACTTTCGAGTCCAACGATACCGACGCCCCTCCTCCATCATACGATGAAGCGGTCCTGGCGGAATCTGTGAATCACCTACACCGTCGCATAACAGCCTACCGCCAGGCCGAAAAGCAAGGGCAGGAACCTGCAGAAGCCGAAGTACAGAATGTGGCCGACGCCATGCGTGAGGTCGCGGACAACCACCCGGACCCCAAAATCAAGGGAGAGTGGCGCCAAAGAGCAGAGAGGTTCGCTCGTGCAAGGAAGTCTGCGAGGTCTGCGATCCTTAGGGAGACTGGAGGCATCATAAGCGGGCTGCTAGCACTTCCGATCGCCCTTGTTGGGGCAGCTTTGGGGATTGCTGGAGGGGCTATCCATAGGGCGGGCTCCGTGCTTGATGGGGTAGGAGACTTCGTTAGGGGAAGTTCTCGCGACGGAGCTCGCAGCTCGGGATGACGGAGGCGGGGATGAGGGAGGAGATGGCAGAGGTGGGAGTGGAGGGGGCGGGGGCGGGGGCGGGGGCGGGGGCAGGGCGGGAGGAGACTGAGCACGAAAGGTATGTGCCAATAAAAACTTCTAGGATTATTGTGTCCTTATCATCGCACAGGCACCCAGGTACTCTGATAAGGCCCGCAGCCATATCCTGCTCCCCGGTCGGCAATTTCTCCCAGTTCGGGGAAAAGACCTAGCATGTGTTCTCCTGTTACGAGGTCGATATCTCACGATACTAGTCCTCAACGCTTAAGCATTTATACCATGCACCGTTCGTCGTTCGAACGTTCCATACCTTACTGTTGCTTTACCCTTTGGATACATAGGTCGCCATCTAAACTCTCGGGTTACAATTAATTCTTGGCTGCACCGTCAACCTCGTTGTTTGTCTATGAAGCTTCCTCGTATTACGACTCCTACTTCAGCAATTGGTCTTGAACTAAAATGGCCCGGAACGACTCGATCGACTTGGGGGAAATTTGAGGCTTTTACGACGTAAGTGTAGTTAGCATCACACAAGCTCTGTTCCGATGATAACGATATTCTTCGTTGCCAAGCATGCTTGGGTAGGACTGCATTCAATACAGCCTCAGGCATGGCGATCTCTTAAAGCCACACATTTTAGCTGTCAAGCAGACATTTTCCTGCTCCCAACTCTACGAGATATAACCACGCTGCCACCAGTTCCCGAGCTGAACGATACCGCCATCCCTCCATCGTACAATGAAGCCGTCCTGGCGCAATCCGTGACTCACCTATAGCAACGCATGGCGGCCTACCACGAGGCCGAACAGCGAGGGCACGAGCCTACGGAAGCAGAAGTGCGGAAAGTCGCTGACGCGATGTGCGACGTCGCAGACAGCCACCCATACCAAAGTTAAAGGCGAGTGCCATCGAGGTTCGTTGGTGGAAATAAGTCTGCAAGATCAGTGATCCTTAGGCAGACGGGATCAATCATAGGCGGCGTGCTAGCAATCCCGATCGCCCTCGTGGGGGTGGCTTTGGGGGTTGCTGGAGGGGCCATCCACATTGGGGGCTCGATGCTTGAAGGGGTAGGAGGTTTTGTGAAGGGAAGTTCTCGCGACGGAGCCCTTCGCCTGGGTGCTGGGGGCGGAGGAGGGGATGGCGGAGGCGGATGCGGGAGATGAGATTGAGCACCAAAAGTATGTGCCAATGAACACTTCTAGGGTTTGTTCTGTCTTTATTATCGCACAGGTGCCTCTATACTCTCATGAACCATATACCGCTCCCCGGTCGGCAATTTCTCCCAGTTCGGGGACAAGGGACCTAGCATGTCTTCTCCTGTTACGAGGTCGATATCTCGCGATACTATTGCTCACCGCTACGCGTTTATACCATGTACGTCGTTCGAATGTATCCCTTACCGTTGATTTAGCCC
Organism: Lyophyllum semitale; assembly: GCA_018851285.1. Classification (NCBI taxonomy): domain Eukaryota; kingdom Fungi; phylum Basidiomycota; class Agaricomycetes; order Agaricales; family Lyophyllaceae; genus Lyophyllum; species Lyophyllum semitale. The sequence continues at coordinate 6,668 of JABCKH010000462.1, read as the reverse complement.
TTGGTATCGCCATCTAAACTCATTAAACCTTGGCTGCGCTATCGGCTAGGTGGCCTCGTTGTCTGTCAAATCCATCAAATAGCTGTGAAGCTCCCTAATACTACAACTCCTCGTGCTTGGAGCTACTTCGGCAACTCGTTAAAATGGCCTGCAACAACTCAGTCGACGACCTCCGTGAACAAATCGTCCTGTATCGCCAGAAAGTTAAAGCAAAGGAAGACACAGTGTCTATCGAGAGGGCAGCGCAGAATGTTGCCAGTGCCATGCGCCGTGTCGCGGACTCGCACACCGATCCCAAGGTCAAGGACGACTGGGTGAAGTTGGCCGACGAGTTCGCGAAGGCTTCGCCGAAGAAGAAGACGATTGTTGGAGGAGTCGTGAAGGGATTATCGGTGCTGCTCGTGATTCCGCTCGTATTGGCGGGGTCGGTCGTCTATGGCGTGGGATCTGTCCTCATAGGAATCGGCAAGCTTGTGACGGCCGGCGTTTGGGCGAGAGACTCATGTATTGTAGAGAAGCGTACGGAAAGGTTTGTGATGACGTTATGCTCTTTTCGGGTATATCCCAATAACTTGCCGCCAGGATTTTGAGAATGCCGTACAGCGTGGACGCAGAATTCCCTCATGGCCATCCACAGTGTCCTCAAACCGGGAGGCCCAGATTGCGCCCACTTGAAGTCTGTAACGTCGGTGTCTCTATATCTCCTCGTTCTTCCCGGCCTGTCATCTAGTACAATCACTCCACTCAGTCCGACTCCCAAAGGAAGGGATGCGAATCGACACGGCCCCCATAGCACCGTGTATCAATCTTATCTTATCTTGATTGATTGTGATTATTGCCGACCACGCTTCCAAGTCATGCTTGCATCCCAGTGAGGAATCCTCTGAATCCGCTGCTGTATCTTCTGAGCTGTGTCACGTCGCGAAAATATCTCCACCTGTGTCCTTGTTCTTGATTCCCTAAAACGACTCGAAAGCTTGGGTTTGTCATTTGATAACTTCCATTGATCTGGCCTCGCTCTACTATCCGAACAGCCTCAAAACAGCCTCCCAGTGGATGACAGACTTGACTGTCTGATGTCGACTCCGATATAATATCACTATCACACTATATAAACTTCAGGGATTTTTGCTCTTGAATTCCGATGACCAGACAATAACCGTCGTTCATGTTTGCCCAATTTTTTGGCGACAGAACGGAGGCTTTTACAACGTAAGTGTAATCACATCATACAAGCTCTATTCAGATGATAACAATCTTCTGCGCAGCCAAGCATGCAGATAGGACGCTACTGCGCATTCAACACAGCAGCATAGCGATCTCTTAAAGCCACCCATTTAGCTGTGAAGCAGACATTTCCTGCTCCACAGTCTACGAGATATGATTGTAGAATCTTCCACAACCAAGCTATCACCAGTTCTCGAGTCTAACGATACCGCCATCCCTCCGTCGTACAATGAAGCCGTCTTGCAATCCGTGAATCACCTACAGCAACGCATGGCGGCCTACCACGAGGCCGAACAGCGAGGGCACGAGCCTACGGAAGCAGAAGCGCGGAAAGTCGCTGACGCGATGCGCGACGTTGCAGAAAGCCACCCAGACCCCAAAGTCAGGGGCGAGTGGCATCGGAGGGCGGCGACGTTCGTTGGTGGAAAGAAGTCTGCAAGATCAGTGATTCTTAGGCAGACCGGAGGCATCATATGCTGCGTGTTGGGATTCCCGATCATCCTCGCGGGGGCGGCTTTGCAGATTGCAGGCTCGGCGCTTGAAGGGGTAGGAGACTTCGTCAAAGGAAGTTCTCGCGACGGAACCCGCCGCTTGGAGGCGCGGGAGGAGACTAAGCACTAAATGTATGCGCTAATGAAGATGTCTAGGTTTATTCTAAGCAGTGAGCACGGGTGATAGCCTTCAAGAATTTGTTAATGAACGAATTGGATGGGCAGCGATAGAAAAGTTTACCTGAGCATGGGTATTGAACTGGGGGCTGCTCACTCGCACATCCGCAACACCGGCGTCTTTATAGCCCCTTCGTTCTTCTGTGACTGCTATATAGTACACCACTCGGCGATTCGAGCATTTCAAGGTACAGGAGATCAATTTGCTTCCAGCTCCAAAGGAAGTGATGCGAATCGATGCGGCCGTAATACGGCCACTGGTCAATCTGTAACGCGAGGATTATATGCGACTTCTTCGTCACCCCGAGATAGCGCAGTTTGAGAGGTCGTTGATAGATACATACCCACCCTGGTCACGATCTACAAGTATAACCATCAGCCGTTTCCCCGTCCTGTACCTTAGATCTAACCTAGTGTGCACCTCCCTCACGCCCCTTACACTCTCGTTCCACACCTTGTAGCTCAGTGTTCATGATCAGTGAAGCCATTGACATTCTGCGACATTTCTATCAGTTTTTGCAGACCTTGGCAGATATCATTTTGACCTACTATCGCTCCCCTGAATCCTGACACCGTTCAGTCGGACATTCGAGAATAACTCAGGAACTATAACAATTTATGGTATATGGTTTTGGATACGAGCCTATAAGTATATTACCTTCATTCTCCAAGTTGTTCCACGTAAAAATATGGTGTGGATGTCAAGTGGATGTGGAGAACAGCGTCCGAGCGGAGATTAGAATTTGCACTGACTAAGCGTGACGATCTGTGACGTCCGACTGAACGGTGTAGTCCAAACATCAGGGGAGCGATAGTATGTCAACGACTATGATTCATGCATTCATGCTTGCATTCCCCTCTGCTGTATCTTCTCATCTGTGTCACTTTCTTCTTGAACATATCTCCATTCGCTACAACGGATCCGAGTCGAAAGCATGTACTTAATAACTTGTTGATCCTAATCCTTGCATCGGGCGCACCACAAACTGGCCTTACTCGACTACGCGAACAGCCTCCCAGTGGATAACAGATTGACTTTTCTCTTGACATCGATTCCCATACGATATCACTATCATATCATATAAGTTTCGTTGACGTATTTCGATTCTTACCACCACTCATCCTCCAGGACGAACCTGACCACCATCGTCACAAACACCTTCCTTACAAATAATGGCGCACGAGGACCAGGCATGGAAACAGGCGCTCGACGACCTCCACGAACAAGTTTCCCTGTACGAGTGGAAAGTCAAGGGAAACAGAGCGTATGTATATGCTGAACAGCAGGCAGCGCAGAATGTTGTCAACGCCATGCGGCGCGTTGCGGCTTCGCATACGGATCCAGAGGTTAAAAAATACTGGGAGATATGTGCCTACCAGTTCGCAACGGCTCGTCCGACGAAGCGGAAGACGATGATGGGAGATGTGTCGAAGGGATTGGTGATACTTCTCGCCACTCCATTCCTGCTAGTGGGGATGGTGCTCTACTCCACTGGATTGTTCCTTAAGGAATTTGTTGGGAATCTGATGGCGGGTGGTATGTGGGACTCGGATGAGGACTCAGGTACTCCAGAATCCAACGAAAGGTTCGTAGCCGGTTATATATTACGCTGCTTTCCCAATTTTCTGATCAGTGTTCACAACAGCTCGTCGACGTGACCTATCTACCGACTAAAGACCAAATTGAAGGATCGTGCCATACTAGGATGCCTCCATGTATTAACCATGCGGCACGTCCAAGAAACATTCGTGCCATAGGGAGACAGGCGTCTCCAGATCAGAGGAAGACGTTGGCTCACCAAAGGACTGTTGGCGCTGCTCACAACTTCGTTTGTATTGGCGGGTGCTGTGGGTTTGGTGGTAGAGTTCATCATCTATGGCGTGGGGCGGATATTAAGAGGGTTGACAAGGTCGTGTCAGCGGGCGTTTGGGAGGAAAATTCGGGTGCTCCAGAAGGCTCCTGGGTAGCACGAGAACTTTTGACGATGACGTTAACAGGACATGCGAATCTAACTGTACCCCTGGTATATGCAATAGAGTGCGGACCGAAGGTTCGTCTTGTCAATGGTTACAAGAACGACGAAATTTCAGTGATGAAGGTCTGTCACGAGCGCTATCCCAAACCAGGAGTAGTGATTACATTACAGAGTTGCCCTCACAGCGCCCTCAGCTAGCTCTTTTTTTCAGACGCTTCTCGTCGATTTGCAACGATAGTCTTGATATATGTTGTTATCAGCACGAATGGAAGGCGTTGGGTCGGCGTACGCCGACCTTATACAAGAAAAAATAGAACCAAAGGACGTGGAAAGTAATTGGCCGCGATTGTCCAACATATGTCCTCCGAGTCTACTATCACAACGGAGAGCGTAGCCTACTCTTCGTCGGTAAATTCAGCTTCGACTTCGTCTTCGACCGTCAATTCATCTAAGCATTCCCCAGTGTAAGCAATGGATCTCGCTTTCAATTTAGCTTCGCATCGTTACCTTTGGATTTACCCGATTTGGAATTTTCTTTCAAGGATTCCATCTCTTGTGCAAACGCGTAATCGTATGATACGCAAGTCATTTTGATCACGTCGATGTGCTGTGGAAATAGACTATAAATTTTTTGATACAGAGCGGGGAATTTAGAGAACAAACCTTTTCACCGTTCTCGAATGCCTCGATGATCTCGTCGCACGTCAATTCGTCAGTGAGAGAAGCGCCTGTAGTTTTTTTCTTGATTTTCGAAACCTCCTCTTCAACGGCGTCTTCCGTCACAGGTTGTTGATCTTTGCGTAACTGTACGCGAGCACGCATACGCATGGAAACGGCCCTGAGCTTCGTGTTGAGCTCTTGCATTGCATAATTTTCTTTCACCTATTGTAATCATCTTTGTCAGTAACTCGAATTCACGGACAGAAGGATACATGAAACACAGTCTGCTTTTGTCCTGCGAACTCTGCTGCGGAGAGTTTTCCGGCGACGACGTTCTCGTACTCTCCGAGGTACTTGTACATCGGTTGGCGCCCACTGATTCTAACAGATACCGCACAGGGATTCTTGAAGTCGATGACCTCCGTGTGGGCCGTCCTAAAAATCAACCCTGGACTACCGGGAAACAAGGGCATGTGAGAGCTGGTTTCAGGTATGGCGAGGATAAAATGATGAGAGCGCTTTTTTGCGAATGACATGAAGTGTGTGAGCGAAACGCCGAAATTCTCGGTGAGGAACCTTCTTGAGAATACAACATGAAGTAGGTTGGTTCATCTTCAGTGGGATAGCGCCTTGGAGGAACCTCGAAACCCTTTTCTCGGAGATCATGAGAGCTGTCGTGGTGTCTAAGTTGATCTTCAGAGGCTAGGGTTGAGTCGGTCAGTATCTGAACCGCAAAATGGCCTGTAACCTACCTTCAGCGATAGTAGAGAAGTCTTCTCCGCTGATGACAACTATATGTCGGGAGACATCGGCGCATGGTGTGCTTTGGTGCGCTTTGATGTCTCTGGTTTAGGGACTGCATGATCAGGATCTTCGACTCTGCGCTTGTTACCTCTGCTCAAGACGTGGCTTGCCCATTGAGACAGTTGACATGATCATGTGAGACAACATTTCGGATTGCGATGTACTCACGGGACTGAGGAAGTCCTTGTCGAAATAATGCGGAGGAAGTTCAGCATAAAACGGAAGGGCTATTTATAAAACTGTGCGATACGTACCTCGACGCGACGAAGTGTGAAAGGCTGCGCTGATGCCGATAGAGGAGGTGAAGGCGTTCTCTATAGGGGTTGAATAGGGGTTGTCCTCAGAGATTTATCTGAGTTTATGTGTGCTTACCTCAGAGACTTCAGACAAGGCCAATTGTGCACTGTCAGGATCATCGGTCTCGCTTGAATGGTTGTAAATCGTGTCAGCTTCCAGTGTGGGCAACGCGGGTGTCTGGTCCGGGGTAGTTAATTGAGCTACCCCAGGGGCAGGTTCCGGAGTATCCTGCAGATTCATCGACGTTCTTCCCAACTCTTTAGCGTCGCTGGCTACCTGCAGGTCCATGTTGGCCACCTCAGGGTCTGCAACCTTGTATTGCAGTGCAGTACATCTCTTCCGATACATGTCGCGTTCACCTCGGTCTTTGTTGCCTTGCTCTTGGGATTCGTAAAGATTTTCTTGATACTCATCAACCTCTTCTCGATATCCTTCAAGCTCTTTTCGATATCGGTCAAGCCTTTCTCGATGTTCTTCTCGTTCGGTGTCGCGTTCTTCCTGGAATTTATTGCGCTCATCTCGGTATGCTACTTCGAGCTCGTTCAGCAGAATACTTTTTCTCAAGTTGAGAGTACTGTGAACAAAGCTGAGTGTTTTCCGTAGCGGACATGGCTGAATGGTACACCGTCGCGCGGCCGCCGGCAGCACGTCTCGAATTTGGGATTTCACAACTCCGACCAAACTCCGACAGAAAACACGTGCGTGGAGTTTCATGTTCAGTTCTTTCAAGTTTCTTGCAAGGGGGTGCCGGATTTAAACTCCGACACCCGGGGTTGGTTAGTTAGTCCAGTCGGCGAGGCCGAAAAAAAAATATGGAGGTCACTAAAATTGAACCTTCTCAAGCGTTTCAAAGGTCAAATTTCCCAAAGATATATTCCCTGACATTTGCAATGTCACCACATAAGGCAGGCTGCGAAAAAAATTCATTATTTAGAAAGAAAATGCCATTATACTGACTATAATAACATCCAATCTACTTGAAATGGAAACTACAAAAGGCGGGAACAGTGACAGGCAACGCTGCCTGAGTCGTGGT
>JABCKH010000461.1:0-14746 GCA_018851285.1 Lyophyllum semitale | reverse complement strand
CTAATTGCATAAAGCTTGGCAGTAAACGAAGTAGTTGTTTGTTTGTAAAAATTACGGACTTAGGAAATTTCTCACTCGTGTGACTGATGCGAGTCCCTTCTCCACTTACCACAACAATCTACTTCGTTTTCCACCATTCCCTATGGCGTCAGGCACTCGCAGTGGTCGTGGAAAGACCGCGAGAGGTCGTGGAAGACCCAGGAAGGTATCGGAAGCCATAATTGTTGACTCAGAGCCAGAGGATCTCGTCAGAGGCAACGATGCAGCGTCACATATAACGTCGTCCACCGAAGAGCCCAATATTCAAGTATCCGACGACGAGGAACTCCCTGCAACAATCACTCTTCCAGATGCCCTAGCTGCACATGGTACCAAGCGGAAGTCGTCGGACTCAGAGGCGATTGCCCAGAACCCAGCTCCAGCTGCACCGAGTGCGTTCTTCATATCTTCGGATCCAAATTCTTATAGACTGACAACGTACGTAGAAGATAAAGATACAGCCCCAAAGGTGACATACCACCTCAAGATTGCAGAGGCGTCAGATCTCCGAAAACCTCCAGCAAAGCGCACTAACAAGGCACGAATCTTGAAACGAGATCAATCTGTAACCTTCGAGGATTTGCAAGATGCAGTTATAGGTGTATTGGCCAATGTTCTCGACATCTCTACCCTAACACACACGTACAAGGAGTTCGAAGTCCTGTTTACTATCCCTCGCAAGATATTGGACCCAGTTCCACTCAAATCTGCTGACGACTATGAGGTCCTGCTCAATAGCATCAAAGGTACCAAGGAGCCTGTCGTATTCATGTTCATATGCCAATTGCAGGTATGCTATCCACCAATGAACTTGTGTGGTTACTCTGATCATGCATACAGTCAAATAAACGCACAAAGAGGTCACGGGATAAAGAAAACCGCAGGAACGACGGCACTGGTAGTAGCGACAGCAATTCATCAGACTCGGATGGACGTGACTCGAGCGGGGACGAGAAACGGAAGAAGAAGACGACGAAACAAGGAAAGAAGGGCAAGGAGAAGAAGAAACCCAAGGTATGTGGCATGATTTCGTGTACACCCTCTCTCTAATCTGGCGTGTCGCAACGAAGGCTGGCCTGGAAGATGAAGTTGTAGGAAAGGTCAAGCTTCTTCGTGAACGCTGGCAGTGCAGCGTCGCTGATGGTTCCGACTACTGCTATTGGACTGATGAGGAGCCAAAGCATTATGCGCTTAAACATGACCATTTTCGATCATGGGCACAGGCCTTGGTACGTTATCTATCTACATATCCTGGTTACTTCTATCGATATTGGTATTTAAAGCTCAAACATGACGATGAAATTGCCACTGTTGAGAAGCCACCCAACAACAACCTTTTCAGTGATCTTGCTCCAACTTTGCGATCAAACGGTTCTCCTTTGCTCCAGCGTCGACTCAACGCCATGAAGACAACCTCCAATTCGGTGTCCTCAATGCCTGTCATCCATTTACACATGCCTGACACCAATCCTCAGCCAAATCCATCTTTGTCGCCAGCTACCTCGACTCGAATGGAAGCTGACAAACCTCTAGTGAACGGAACTATGGGAGCTGACCTCAAGATCGAGGACTTCTGCCGCATACATGAGCTCGACGACGCCCTTCTGGACCGACTGAAAGAAAATGGATTTCGACAAACTAAAACCTTCAAGCGCATCACTCTTGGACAGCTGCGAGAGATGGGTTTCAAGCATGGAGAGATTGGATCACTCCAGGATGCGGTCGAGGAAAGGGCTGTTGCTGATAATGTGCTCTGACGGCCTCGTTTCATCCTGCTAATAGACCTCATCTCGCATTCTTCTGATGGACACTGTTTGTCGTCATGTACAATATGCATCCCTGTGGATGACCTACATGTATTCGAGCTACAAGACTAATAACCAGCATGTGTAAAGTAACCTTCTGCATCGTCTGCTGTAACAATCTCCATGGCTTCGGATAAATCATACATAATGCCAGCACCCATCGATGCAAGAAATATATCACAATTACGTCGAATGAAGGCCTTGATCTTGGAGAAAGCTTCCTCGATGGGATTCAAGTCAGGGGAATAAGGGGGGAGGAATTCGAGACGGACACCTATGAATACCTCAGCATATGGACTTTCGCATCATAGGAGTCAACATACGCTTCTTTTCTATCAGTTCTCGAACACCCTCTCCATGATGGATCCGTGCGTTGTCCATCACGAGCACACTGAGTTTCCCTGGATACGGAGAACAGAGTGGTAACTATACAATGCATCAGAAGTTGAGAATAAATATCCATTTTGATTCGCGTACCACGTCTTTCTTGAGGAATTCTTTGAAAGATTCTGTCGTCATCGAGCCCTCGACCGTGGTGCTCGCTACCATTCTGTCGATCGTGAGGAGCCCAGTCCCAGACAGTCTGTGCCCGCGAACAAAAACCTGTCTTCGTTTTGCTCGGCTTCCCTTCTTGGCCCTTCCTCTACGACGTCCAGGTGTCTTCTCATCTTTTGAAGTTTCATCTATGAATCCAAGCTGATCCTGCCTGTACTGTCCGATACGGTAGATGTAAGCTGCACGTTTCTCCTCGCTGCGCTCCGCTGCAATCCGCTTCAACTTCTTCAGAGAATATCCGTAACGGGCAAGTTCACGATGGATTGTAGTATAGTGGACGGAAATAAAGCGGTTCTCGCGCAGAAGATCAACAAGTTCGTCCGGGAACCAATCAGGCCGGTGGCGAACAAGACGTAGAAGGTATTGGAGATCATCGAATACTAGGAGACGAGGCCGCCCTCGAGGTCCGTGCCTATGATTCACAACATCCCCAGTTTCCCTCCAGAGATTGAGAATAAGTACGATAGAAAGTTCTTTCGGAGAAGCCAACACAGTCGAGGATATCGTCGAGTGGTAATAGCTCGCGTTCGTAGAGGTTGATTGCAGCAAGCTTGACGTCGCGACTGATCTTTCGATAAGGCATGTCGTTGATTGTAACTTGTAAGAAAAAAATCTCTAAGTCCGTAATTTTTACAAACAAACAACTACTTCGTTTACTGCCAAGCTTTATGCAATTAGCTGTAACTTGTTTGAGGCCTAAAAGTTAACGTATTTGAGACCCGCTTTTGGGTGATTTTTCGGACAAACATATATGGGAGCTTCCCGGGGCCTCATGAGATGCACGTGTTGGGACAGCATCACTCAGTGTGACAAATCACTTTTGTGGAAGAACAGCTTGACCTTTGGGCTCAATATTTTGTACACATATTACTCTATATAAGACCTGTCTTTGACAAGCAGATTGGGGCAATCCGACGAAGCTTCCCTTAATGACACCTTGATCAGTGGGGGGAAATGGTCGGTGTAAGCCATTTTAGGTGCATTGACTTGCCATTTTTGCAGATTCCACCCAGGATATAACTCTAGTGTATAACATGTATTAAATAAGCATGAATTTACACATTTTATGGTGTTGTGGCTCCCATAATCGTGAGGAGGCATCGGGAGGTCGAAGGTAGATAAGGCGCGACCTGTCACGTCACGCTTGCCATTTTGGGCTCACCACTTCACCTCTAAACAATATTCGGCGCGCTCACGTCCTACATCTCAACGGCTCAACGACAACCTACAATAGGAGGAAGAGGAGGACAATGACGATGAGATTGAAGGCGACGGACCGATGGACCTCGGCGATGACTGATTAGATATGGACGATCAAGCCAAATATGGATATTGATCATACGTGATGTGACTGTCCCACTGAGTGATATTTCGGCCGATAAGCACTTTTCATACTGATTACAACACTACACTCGTATGCCTTCTCCGATGCCTCTCAGGATCATGCAGTGAGGAATTAAAGTAGTATTTTATCATATTTTCTACCCCGATTGGCAAGATTTTGAATAGAAACTTTTTTTTAGTACCCTGAGAAAGATTTGGCTGTCCCACTGAGCCATAAATGACTGTAAGTAGCAGGAATTTCGATAGGATGTTCAACTTGAATTCTGCAAAGGTAGTAAGATTAGATCAACAAAGCCTATCAGTCAATTCCATTGTCATCAATTTCAACAATTGTACACTTCCAAAAAGTCGATTCTTGGAGTCCGGCATCGAGACCAATGCAGCGCGGAGCGTCGGACCCGTCTTGGTCCTCTCAGAATTATAACCCAAAGTCAAGCTTCATGAAGCTTTGAAGCACTGTTGATCTAAATTTATCTAATGTCGGTTATGCGAACGCCGAAAACCGATCACTCCCGGTCGTGAACTTCACTCGTTATCCTCAGCTTGGATGGCCACTGCGATCAAATTGCCTAAGTTCACCAAGGCGCTTACCGTAAAGAAATCTCCGCAGACTCGGAAGCCGCTATACCATGATGCAGTCGTCGAGCAAAAACCAATTCCTGCTTTGAAGAAGGGGGAAATCCTTGTTCGAATCGGAGCGGTTGCATTTAACCACAGGGACGTGAGTGGGGCATGCACAATCTACTATGGCCAGCAGCGAATGTGGAATTTCTAAATCATTTCAGGTTTGGATACGGAAAGGACAATATCCGCGTATCGCGTTTGGCAGCACATTCGGATCTGACGGAGCAGGTGCGTTAACCAACGGTATTTCGTGTCTAGGTGGGAAATGAATGGTAAGACAGGGACTGTGGTCGCGGCATACGAGTCGAATGAACCATTGCTGAACAAACGCGTCTTCCTGACACCAAGTCGCGGTTGGGAGAAACACCCGGACGCTCCCGAGTCCAAGTAGGCAACTCAGACCTGAGATTCGGAAGTCTGCATTCACGCCCGCTGATGCACTATCGAATAGCTTTGGTATACTAGGAGGCGGAATCTTCCCGGCCCTTGGGACATTCTCAGAATACGTCGTCGTAGAGCGAGACCAGGTAATTCAGAGTCCCGAGCACCTCGACGACGTCCAAATTTCAGCTTGGCCCCTTGGAGCCGTGACAGCATGGAGGTCAGCACTCTGTCCTACATCTCGTCTGCATTTATTTAACACGCCCTGCTTCCACGTCCAGAGCTGCGGTAGTGAATGGCCTCGTCAGCGCTGGGCATAATGTTTTGATCACAGGCATAGGTGGCGGCGTTGCTCTCACCGCAATGCAAATATGCATCGCAATGGGTGCCTCCGTCTACGTCACAAGCGGAAACCCGGAGAAGATACAGAAGGCTGTTGCTCTGGGTGCGAAAGCAGGCGTCAACTACAGGGACAGCGAGTGTCCCTATCTCACGAGTTCTGAGTTCCTATGCTAAGCATTTGGCTTGCAGAGACCTGGCCCGATCAGCTCGCTGCCCTGCTTGCAAAAGATAAGAATGGAAGCGGAGAACTTGATGCCGTCATCGACTCCGGCGGCGGCGAGATAATGGCCCAAGTCAGCAAGATTCTCAAACAGGGTGGCCGAGTCGTCTGCTACGGGATGTAAGCCTACCATCACCCCAAATCTCATCTTCCATTCCTCGCTTCGCAGTAGTTCCCTGTTCTCATCATCCCGTAAATGAGATAGGACCGCCCACCCCAAGATAAGCTTTACCATGCGTGAAGTCCTCAAGAACCAACGGCTCATCGGTAAGCACGACATTTCTCCTTCCTTTACCCACTCCATGCATCCCTTCTTATCTTCCTCGAACCGGCGTTTGCTTCATTTCGCTCTCAATTTCGCTTTCCACTATTAATCCTAATCTCATATCTTTTTATCCGGCCAGGTTCTACAATGGGATCCCATCAAGACCTCATAAATGCCACGAAGTTCATGGCCGAACACCGCATCGTGCCCGTCGTCTCCCACGTTCTGGACGGACTCGAGTCCGCCGAGCAGGGCTTTGAGATCATGAATAGCGGCGATCAGTTTGGGAAGATAGTCGTCAGGATAAGGGCAGACGGCAATCGGGACACCCCCAAGGCTAAACTCTGAGCTGCTCCATCGAGGGTACATACCATCAAAATACCATTGATAAGCGCTTCTCCTGGCTGCACTATCAAGGAATTATCTATTCATCGTTATGCCGTACCGTACAATGTATTATAGATATCTGACCCAAACTAAAAACAAAGCAATTGAAGAAAGAATACGTATTGAAATGCAAAACAACTCTGGTCGTCTCGAAAGGACAGTCACACATCACAACTCTAAAGTCCAGGCAAAGTCCAATCGGGAACTAAACGGGTGTAAAAGTAGATATGTACACAGCGAGTGTGTGATGTGATGTCTATGTGTTATTAGATGGGCTGGACAGTGGCACGGGCATGTATAAGGAATTGGAAATGCTGAAATCGCACTAATACGAGAAGATCATGAGCCAGGGGTTGAGGACGATCTATCAGCATCAATCATGTCAGCAAAAATCCCACGTCCCGCGTCCGTCGCAGCACCACGACAGCGACAGCGACAGACAGAACAGATAGACAGACTCACCGGCAGGAGAATATGGCATCCAACACACAGGGACAGGGGGATAACCAGTGCCCAGTTCCAGCCGGGGATCTGGTACTCGAACGGCACGGCATTGGTGGTGAAGATGACCATCATGACGATGCACGCGAAGCAGATGATGAATGAGAGCTTGAAGCGCTGCCAGATGCGCGGGACTGTAGAAATAGCAGAGGTGGTCAGGAGGGGGCGGGGGCGGAAGGGATACCCATTGGGGGAATACGGACCTTCGATCCAGAAAGTCGAGCGTTCGACTTCTTTGACGGTGGATCCCCATGTCCTGTATCGAGAAATAAGGCTGCCTGGTCGGATACGAGGGAAAAGGACAACGCTCACATATCGTACGAGAACAAGTGTGCCAAGAGCGCCGTCGACAGATGGATACTCAAGCCACCAAAGAAGAACAGGCTATCCAGATAAAATCCATCAACTCCGCCATGAAGACGAGGAAATGGTTACGCACAAAAACGGCACCCAGCGCAGATTTTCCACCATGGCGCCGAGGAAGTTCCGCTGCCCAAGGCGGTACTCCAAGAGCGTGTATCCAAGGTTGCCGACGCCGGGGAAGACGACCGTGCACGCGAGCAGGATCTCGAACGAGTGCAGGTAGAACCGGTCGATCTGCGGTGCGAGCCCGAGGAGTAGGTAGTTGAGGATGGAGCCGAGCGTCGCAGCAGCGATACCATCTGTAAGGTCAAGTCAGTTGTGGAGAAATAGGTACATAGGGAATAGGGCGTACAGTATGAAAACATGTCTGCATGAGAGGAGAACACGTTAGACTTTTTGATTCCACGGAGGATATAAGCACTTACAGGACATCATGCCGATCTTGTAGTGCACGGGGGCTCTGGACCAGACAAACCCGCGCAGCTGGGGGCTGATGGGTCCGTGCTTCCACCACTTGACCAGCGGGTTGAAGATGATCTCATTACACCCTATATACCAAAATCCAATCAGCCAACCGCCTGCTGGAAACGTCTCGTAACTCACCATACGCATACTTCTGCCAACGCGCCAGCTCATCCACCACCGTCAACGACACCCCCTCCTTAAACCCGCCCTCCGAATACGTCGCCCACCTCAGCGTATACCCCTTCAACAACAGCCTCAACGCCAAATCAAAGTCCTCCGACACATTCGCCTCACTCCACTGCTTCCTCTTCCCATCCGCGGGATCCACAAACGCCGCATCCTGCACCGCTGCCCACCTCAAAAACGCATTATGCCCCACAAACGGCGCCACCTCCCCATTCGCACACCCAAGCGATATGCACTTGTTGATCCGCCGCGTGAAGTGTGTGATCCCGTTCTCAAAGTAGTGGTGCGCCACCTGCATCACGTCAGACTCGTGCTGGATGATCGCCACGTCTGGAGAGCCGCCCATCTCCCGCGCGGCGTCGCGGAAGCAGTCCTCGGGCACGATCGTGTCAGAGTCGATGATCAGGATGATCTCCCCGACACGCATTGATTTGCCGTTCGCGCACCACGGCTTCCACCGCCGGCCTGTCTCCTCGAAGATCTCCTCCGCTGCCATGTTCATCGCCTTGTCCTCGAGGGACTCGCCCCCCGCCTCCTCCTCGACGCCCTCCGCCACGAGCTGCGCCAGGAACTTTTCCAGCCGCAGGGATATCGCCAGCCCGTAGTTCATGCTAGGATCTACATCAGCACAAACACAAAGAAAGTTGCACACAAAGGGAAACACACTTGGACGCCTTCTTGAACTTGCCGGCGCGCTTGAACCCGTCAGGCGCACTCGAGTGCGCAGGCCGCGCGACCCACCCGATGTTGTGGTTTGCATAGAACCCTATGCGCTCCAGCCGGTCCTCCTCGGAGATCAGCTGCAGCCCGTCGTCGCACACGAAGATCGCCGACGTCCCGCCCTGCCGCGCGTACGTCTGCATCGCCTTTTTGATCGAGAACACGGAGGGGGCGCTGAATGCTTGTCAGCGTCGAGAAGAGTGGACAAGGAGCAGACGCACATGACGAGCTCGAGGGACTCTTTGTACACTGGCAGCTGGATCGTGATGTGCGGGAGGTTGCGGTCGATCTCTGGGTTCGGCTCGGGCTTGATGGCCGAGTAGTACATTGAGTTTTCGTGGTATTGCGCGACGGGGCCGAAGCTGCGATGAATGAGTGAGCAGGGAGAGGAGGGAGAGCAAAGGAGGGACGTACATGAGGGAGAGGTTGCCGATGAGCTGGAGGCAGAAGAACTGGTAGCAGGTTAATATATGCGCTGGGATGAACGAAAGAAACCTACGAGAGAGACACAGAAGATGATGGGGAGCGTAACGAGGAGCGCAAAGCGGCGTGGGTCCCCGTCGAGTGCAAACTCCTGGAGCAGCACGGTGATACCGCCCGACATGAAGTCTGTGTGCTCATCAGCCTCGACACCACGGATGAGATGAAAGAAACCCATACACGTAGATAGCCCAGCCCCACACCCAGCATACAGCGGGCCAAGCAGCATCAGCTTCCTCTCCTTCCTCTTGCCAGCGCCCTTCTCCAGGTCCCCAACCTCCGTGCTCGGGCGCTCCTGCAACCGCCAGCTCCACCAGCTGCGCTTCTGGGGCGCAGCGGCAACCTCGGGCTTCGTCTCGGGTGCGGGTGCGGGTGCCTTTTCGTTAAGCTCGACCTGGGAGCCCACGCTGGACACGGCCGGGGTGTGAGCGGGGACGGAGGCAGCGGAGTTGCGCACGACCTTGCGGGTGCGCCAGATGTGCTTGATGAGCTTTTCGTCAAAGTCTTTGCAGAGGGGGATCATGGTTTCGAGGGCGTAGCTCCAGAGGACGAGCGAGCCTTCGTCGCGCTGGAGGATGGGCAAAAGTCAGTAAGTGGCTGGATGCAGAGGGAGAATGAATAGGTAGAAAGATGTATGATATGCATTCAAGAGACATGTGGGAAGGTGAGGCTCCGTTACATTGGCACCGAATAGCTTAACGTTTACGAGTGGCTTGGGCGAGGGAGTCTGCACCCGAGTGGCCCAGATGCTGCGTTCCGCCTACGAGTGCCTAGGGTGAAGGAAAGGACTGCTTCATGGCGCCCGAAGGAACCATGAGCGTCGAGAAAGCATGCCCTCGCTGACATCGTACGGTACAGGCATCATTCGCAGACAGAAACAGAGGAACAGGGGCCCTTGTTAATCTACTCAGTAGTCAGGTGCTCGACCCAAAGTTCAATAAATATATGGATGTAGAAAAGAAACGTAAATGTGTGAGGAAAAGGCTACTCACGATGAATGCGCCACATTGGTCTTTTTCGGCTTGGGGGAGGTAGTCGATGCTGTCGAGGATCTGGATGCGCGTGCCATGGTCGATGTATATCGAGTCATCGTCTGGTCCACTGAAAACGGCTCAGTCAGGTAAGATCACGACACTGACTGAAGTACTCACACTTTGGCAAGGGCAGCAACGACGGACGAGGACCGCATCTTGACGGCAACGACGGGGTTCAGACCACGTACAGCAGCTTCAAAAGGGATGAGGGCCGGGTTCTCGTAGGGAAAGACACGGAAGAAGCCATTCTCGGCGCGGAGACAGACACCCGTGGCGATAACGTCCTCCGTGGGCATGAACCAGTTGTTGACCTGCGTGCTTTCATCTGGGTGTTGTAGGTCAGTATGTTGCTTCAAGGGGAGCAGGAGCGGGAGACGCACATATTTTGTGTAGCCATGCGTCGAAGAGGTCGTAGTCGCTGTTGTGGAGGGTGATGGCGGACATGGTGGGCGGTGCCAGCGAGGGACGTCGCCTGTAATATAGACGGTCTCACAGGGAAGGTCGAGGCCAAGGCTTGATAAGGCGGCATGGTGTTCTTATAAGCTCTAACTGTCCCAGACCAAGTTCTTTCGATATCGGGTAGTGTGACCTCCGACAGGATCATGTCACGAATGTGACATGCCCTCACGTCTATTTTTGACACTTGGTCCTGTATCTGCCACAAGTACCTGTGTATCAGTGCCTCATAGGCTGAATGGTCTTGCACGCCCGGAGGTTTTCAAGGCGCGTGGGTTTTCAGAAGTCGAGTGACGTACCGTCTGTGGGAATACTCGAGTTCATAGTGAGCGATAACGCCGCTCATTAAATGCATAACGGTACATAGATGGGTTGCCTTGTTACTTATCTGCAATCGCAACGTTTTTGAACCTGATTGACACCTGTGGCATCAGATATAGGATCCTGAACGTTCAATCAACGCCAAAGTCCAACACACGTCGAGGACCTCCCTATCGCCTTCCGATCGATGCTTCCGTCCTGGCGGCTTCAAGCCGGGCGAAAAGAAGCAAGATGGCAAATGCCCATCTGTTTCCGCCTGCAGGCTACTTTTTTTGAATGACAGACCCCCCTTCTAGGTCGTATAAAACCTCTTACCGTCTAATCAATCCCAAGCGCCTCGTAACCAATGTCGTCCGATCTCAAAACCCCCGGCCCCTCCGAGCCCAACACCCCCAAAACCACCGCCCACGACCCCTTCGCCTCCCCCGCCTCCTCCCGCCCAGCCTCCCTCCGCCCCCGCACAGCCGCCTCCTCCACCTCCCTCGCCTCCACCACCCCCCTCCCCCGCTCCATCCTCAACCTCCCCTCCCCCGCCCTCCGCTTCTCCGCCTCCTCCCCCTCCATGTCCGTGTCCATGCGCCCACACTCTGCCCCCCCGCCCAAAAAGCTGCCCCGCATGCGCTCACATATGATCCCCGACGGCCAGGACGTCCCCAAGCCCTGGAACGACAAGCCCCCGCCCCGCGCGACGTTCTCGTATTACCTAGTGTACGCTGCCGTCTTCGTCGGCGCGCTCCTCGGAGGCGTGCAGACGTATTTCTCGTATAAGAACGTCACACTCGACCGCAAGCCGTTGTGTCTCGTCTTTGAAGAGAACTTTGACAACCCCGATACGGTGTTTGGCCCGAACGGGACGTTCTCCCGTGAAGTAGCCATGGACGGTTTCGGGTACGTTGTCCTCTACCCACTTCTTGTCATAAAATCTTGAAATGTATATTAGGAACGGCGAATTCGAAATGGCCACAGCCTCAACGAACAACTCCTTCGTCCAGAACGGCCAACTCTACATCGTCCCCACCCTCACCTCCGACTCCATCGGTCGCGCCGCCGTCTTCGACGGGACAGTGTACAACATCACAGGGTGCACCTTCAACACCACCCAGCCGGACCAAGGCTACGTCTGGCGCGCCGGCCAGCGCGTCTTCAATGCGGAGGCGTACTACCGGTCCTGCAGTAGTGTCAGCAATGCGACGGCAGGGAGGGTGATTAACCCTGTGCAGAGCGCGAGGCTTACGACGAGGTATAGTGCGAGTATCAGGTATGGGAGAGTTGAGATTAGGGCGAAGATGCCTGAGGGGTGAGCGTTCCTCTTCTCCTTCTCTTCTTGGCCTCATGCTGACTCTGCATTTTAGAGATTGGGTGAGTCCATTCCAGAACTTGTGATCATAGAGTGCACTGACGCCCCCTTCGACCAGATGTGGCCCGCGATATGGATGCTCCCCCGCGATCAAGTCTACGGTGCCTGGCCTCTAAGCGGCGAGATCGACATCGTCGAGTCCCGCGGGAACGGCATCCGATACACTAACCGGTACGTCCGCCCCCTTCCCCTTCCCCTCCCCTCCCCCCCTCTACCGAAGCTAACACAGACATCGACAGTGGCGCAAACTACGTGCAAGGCGCTTTAAACTGGGGCCCCGCGCAGGGCCTGAACGGCGTCTCCAAGACGTACAGCTGGTGGTCGGACAAGCGCAAGAGGTTTAGTGACGACTTTCATACGTATGCGTTGGAGTGGACGCAGGATTTCTTGTACGTTTTTCCTTTTTTTTCCCCACCTTCCCTTTGCTTCCCCCCTTCCTTGCTTCCTTGCTTCCTTTCTCTCTCTTCTTCTTCGTCCCTACTTGGATCTTGCGTTGCCTGTTTCTCGGAGCGGAGCCAGCGCTTCCTGATCTTAGCCCACCTTTATTTTTATTTTATTTTATTTTATTTTATTTCGGCATGCTGACGGCAAACCCCCCTCTAGGCGGATCTACGTCGACACGCGCCTCCACACGCTCCTCGACATGCGTTTCAACAAACCCTTCTTCCAGCGCGGCGCCTTCCCCGACGTCGTCTTCAACGGCTCCAGCCTCGTCGCGCTCCAGAACCCGTGGATCAACGGGACGAACGCTACTCCCTTTGATCAGGGTGCGTCCCCCCCCCTCTTTTTCTCTTTTTGCCATTTCCGTACTGACGGGTTGCGCGGCGTAGAGTTTTACCTCATCCTGAACGTCGCGGTCGGCTCGACGACGGGGTGGTTCCCCGAGGGACAGGGGGACAAGCCGTGGCTCGACCGTGCGCCGAACCCCTTGCTTGATTTTGCGAAGGCGGAGAGCCAGTGGTACTCTACTTGGCCGGCGACAGCGGAGCAGAGGGGGATGGTTGTGTACGTGCTTTCTTTTTTGTTTTTTTTGGGTACTGATGTGTGTACAGGGATTATGTCAAGATGTGGAAACATTGTGATGGGTCGTGATCATCGAGGCGCCAACTTGAACCCCCCGCCCTCGTTGTGCACGTTGTTTTGATTTTGATTTTTGATTTTTGCATTTACTGTACATTTATACACACACGGACCGCTCCCTTTCCATCAAGCATACCTTGCCCGCTGCCCTCGACATGCCACTCTCCTCCCCTCTCGCTCCCATTCCCAACCCCCATATAGACGCTCCTGATCTCCCTTTTCGTCCGTCTAATCATCATATGCTAAAAGGGTTAGACGCTTCCCGAGTCGTTTTTATGTTATTACTTAGAATATTATATATATTACATGTCTTTCAGGGTTCGGATTCTTCGATATCTCAAGTTGCTGTCCTTGTCATTTGTTAAATCCATTCGACTCGGGCTTGGCCGCCTTCGACAACTCTCGGAGTCCAAGTAACCGGACACAGCCTGAACGATGCACGTTCCATTCGCGTGGGGGTAAGAGGGCTAGGGCTATCACGCCTTTACGAATGCACCCGTCACGGGTTGAAAGTCCAGCCATCCCGGAGTCAACTGTCGCAAATCTCCACCACCATCCTCCCGGAGTCCGCACAACGAGACTCGGAGGATCAATGATTTACTTTTTAATTACGGGCGCCGATCCCAACCACGGGTAGACGGATAGACTTGTTCAATGTCCTGATAGGCTACAGCTGTCCCCAGGCCCTACGTACAGCTACGTACGTGCATGTCCCATACGGCGCCTATTTCTTGTTGGCCTCACGCCCTGGAACACGTGCATCTCATGGGAGGCTATCCTGATTCCCTTCATTCTCGCTGTCATAGACGTGCCTACAGCTGTATACCACGATGCCACTGGATTTGGACCTCCTTGTGAGTGCTTTTCTCGACAAGCTAATCAGACGAGAGCAAGAATCTCGGAAGTGAGCAAGTCACCTTGAATTATGCTTTCCGTACGTGATCGCGTCCTTGCTAGTGTTGCCGAAGTTCAGTCCAGAACCGAGGTTCGGAACCAGAACTGCCGAACCGAACTGTCGGTTCGGGTCCGGTTCTAGTTCTGGTTCGGGCTCCTAGTCAAAGGTTCAGTTCTTGGTTCTTGACCTCTCAACATTGCCTGAACCGGTCCCGAACGGGTTCGAACTGTGAACTGTAGGGACATAAACCATGCAGAGCACCTCCAGAATCTCAGCCGTCACTAGCGACAAGTCGGAGTGTTAATCAATAGAACTATACAGCTATTCCCGGAGTTTTGCCGAATTGACTCAGGGAGTAGGGAGCGGGACAAACAATTTGAAAAATCAGAAAATGTCGGATCCTGACAACTGTGCCCTGAACGCCGACGGCAGCCTCAAAAATGCTAGCGAAATCCAGTTCTTCAATTCCCCAAGCGATCAACATCCCATTGGCGCCGGCCCTGCAAATGAATCCAGCTCCGACTCGGATGACGAACTCCCCACTGTCGCCGCAATCGAAGTTGGCCTAAAGGGGAAGCTGCCAGCAACTCGGGTCGGTGGCAAGCGTGTAATCCAACCATCTCGCAAGATTCGTGAACAGAGCACCAAGGCTGCTCACAAGTTCTTCAAAAAGACATACACAGGTAAGAATTGGTCAAATCCATTGTGTATTTTCTGTAGGCTTATCTTATAACAGTTGGAAGGTCTTCGAACACAAGTAGAATGCCAATCTGAACTAGTTTGGTAGCACACTCACGCGACATCTAGACGAGACTCCCGAAGATAACGACGCCGATAATGAAGCCGGCAATGGTGAGTGAACATATTTTTTGACTTAAACATGCAAAGACAACAATACCGCAGGCGCGACTCGTAAACGCCCCCGG
>JABCKH010000460.1:0-14805 GCA_018851285.1 Lyophyllum semitale | reverse complement strand
AACCACTCTTTATCAGCTGACGAAATGGTTTCCTGTTGAGATAGCTTCGATTTTAATACTTCTTTTTGATCCTTGATCCTTTTTAGAAAATATACTAAGTAGCAATTGAGAATTTCGAGAGGTTTCAGTAGTGCCGTGGTAAAGCCTATTTCATGGTACAACCACTATACGGTTCAATTTTTGGCTTCTGAGCAGCTACCAGAGGCGCATCACCAATAAATTAACCATTGAATTAGTAATTAGGTCAGGAATGACGGTAAATATAGCCCTAAAACCTATGGGGTTTGGCGGAGGAGGGGTATGGTTTATGGGTTATCAGGGACTTATGGGTTATGGGCTCAAAATCCCCGCCCACCGACTTGGTGGACCACAAAATGTATGGGATTTGAGGGATTATGGGCCATGGGTTACGAGGGCTTCGACTGTACCCTATTCCTAAGATAAGGTAGAACGAATCCATACTCATCTAATGTCTGTGGCTGTGCGCGTGATTGGCCATGATAAGTGATAGATATTGTTATAACATTGTAATGCAGGCACTTTGAGAAAATCGGAAACCGCCAAAAATTAAGTTTTTGAGATTCGGAGGGGTCCTAGCTTTCCGAATGTTAATAAAGTGTCTGGGTGCTTTTATTTTGAGCAAGAAAGTCTCGAAGTTGGTTTCCAGATCAGGAGGTTCCCACGGCTCAACTCCAAGACTTTCTCGCTCAAAACCACAGCACCCAGACACTTTATTAAAGATCGGAAAGCTAGGGTCCCTTATAATCTCAAAAGTTTAAATTTTGTGGGTTTCCGATTTCTTCAAAGTGCCCGCATTACAATGTTATAACAAAATCTATCACTATCATAGCCAATCACGCACACAGCCACAGACATTAGATGAGTATGGATTTGTTCTACCTTATGCCCGCGTATATCCCCAAGCAAAGTTCTGTCCTGTTACTCCAGACGAGGTTCTCCTTACGGTAAACGCGCTCTGGTTCCACGAGGCTCGAACGAGACTGGAAAGAGATAAGTTCAGGGCAGAATGTTAAGTGGATGTGTGGTTCGCTTTGCTCCTAGTAGCACCCACTTCACAAGAAATCGTCCTCAAAGCGTGCGGCAGAGTTTACGGAAAAGGAAGAGACACTCTACGGCATTTTTGCAAAGGAGGCGATCGAGGAGGATCGAGGGCAAGAATGCTATTTTTGACACGTGCGTCTGCATCAGCGTGGAATGCACGCCGTACAATTATACTCATGCCTCTTCAGATGGGCGTAATATTTCGCTGGCAAGGATAGCAACCATGGCGATCACTGCGAACCTCTCAACTTATTTGCGATTGTATGGACAATTCTATTCACCGTTTTGCCATTGATTGCTAACCGCAGACTGTCAGGCCGCTGCTCACTCTGTGCGTCTCTCCTACGAATTTTAGTGATATGATGTAGCGCAAAAGTGACAGTTTCAAACCAGACTGCCACCGGGCTTCAGGTCTTCGTTCTTGCATGCATGTGCCACCCAGATTGGATCAAGACTGCTCACGCACGCCTCGATGCCGTGGTCGGGCAGGACCGACACCCTAACTTCTCAGACCGCGAAAAGATGCCCTACATCGATGCGGTCTGCCGAGCTGACGCTACTCTTTGCTGTGGGTTTTAATCTATATTGACTTGATGTTACAGAGGTGCTGCGCTGCAAGGTAAGCCTGATTCATAACACCGCCTTTTATCACACCAGTGTTGATATGAATAAAACTACAGGTTCGCCATCCCCCACAAGACGACAGAGGACGACGTTGTCGAGTATAACGGCGAGGAGTACTTTATCCCGAAGGGCGACTACTCCACGACTGCATTCGGCTGGGGACGCCGCAGTATGTTGTTCTCATTCTCGCACATGGTGCTGTAAATCTAATTCACTTTGCTAGCTTGCCCTGGCTCCCCCTTCGCTGAGCGCTCTCTCTGGATCAACATCGCAATGTGGCTTTGGCATTCAACATCCGTCGCGCTTCCGGCTACAATTACGTCTCCGACGACTCGGCTTTCATTCCTGACGTGCGTATCTTCGTGTCACCGTCTCATACGTTATGTTGACAATACAATCTTGTTTTTATAGTTTGGTATGCACATACTGTTTTCTGAGCAAGTATATTTACACCCTCTAACCACTTCTCCTTTTTAAAAAACTCTAGGTACGGCGCCGAAACAGTTCCTGGCTGTCTTTGAGCCGCGACGCGCCAATCATGAAGAGGTTGCCAAGCGAGAGTGGCACGACACCGACAAGGATCTCGCTGTGCTTCCGATGGGTAAAGTGTCGAAGGAGGTGTGAGCGATGCTAGATGCAGATATTCGCCACCTCTATGCCAATACCTCTTAGAGAAATACCAGTCGTTCTAATTCAGAAATTTCGTCTTCTTAACTCTGCTGCCAGTGAGATGCTACTTCTTCAAATAGCTGCCTATCATACAAGCATCGCAAGGTCATAAACAAAGAAGTAAACGGTCGGCTTCTGCCAGTGGCACCACTATTAGTGGCGCATAGAGGCGGTCAACGAGCCACGTTGTGCAGAGTAGAGCACAGCACGGACTATGGTTGGATTCGGAGGTTTGGAACGTCATGGACAACTAAGTGAATGGTCAGGCTCGTGACACGGCGCTACCGACGCCCTAAAGTAAAAAAAAACTAGAAGAATGGCGGGATGAACTCAAGATGAACTTGATTTTAGGTTGAGTTGAGAAGTTACTTTTTAGGCACATGGCGAATTTCGAGAGCGAAAAAAATTGATTACAGCAATCCCAGCGCCTTTACATCGAATCTACATATATGCCATTTAAATGAACAACTTTAAGACAACGCTTCCAACATCAAAGGCACTTCACCGCCCTTCACTGGCTTCTCGACAACCTGATATGACGGTCAGAATGATGGCTGATCAGCAGAACAGGAAACACATCTGCCGCACCTTGGGAATGGAAACACCATGGAACTCGCGCTCGACAGTAGCACCAGGAACGGGGAGTATCCGGAAGCCTTGGACCAGATCGCAGATGAATACCTGCAGTTCGAGTATAGCGATACGCCATCTACGAGCGAGGAAGTGAGTCAGTCACAGAAAGCACCACAGACAAGGCAAAAAGGCTGACCCAGGGCAAGTGCGATCTGAGAGATAATCACTATTTAGCAAGCAACGAACGAGGGAATTGGAGTTAATTGAGACGCACTGCCAGCCAAGAAATTCAACAAAGATCCGTATACCACGCCAGGGGTCTTCTCCATCGGCACCGAGGCTTTTCCATCCTGGAGCCACCTTTCAGGGTTGAACTTATCCGCATCCTCGCCCCACACATCTTTCCGCCGGTTCGAGGACGCGACGTCGATGATAACCCAGGTTCCTTTACTGACGGCGAGTTCAGTAATCATTTGGCCGTCAGGACCTTGGATGGGGGTGGCGAGGGGTAGGACGTCATCCGCACGGTTCGTCCGCGCCGTTTGTCCGAGCACGGGGTTGAGGCGCATCGATTCCTATCATGTCACGTTAGTTGGACTCAATTTCGATACGGAACTGGGCGAACTTTAAGAACAGCGTTGAGGTAAGGCATGTTATCATAGTCGTCTTGAGTGAACGATGCATCTTCGTCTCCTAGGTCAGCGTGCCTCGCCATGATCTCCTCACGAAGACGGTCTTGGATTTTGGGATACCGAGCTAGGTCGTTGAGGAGCATCGCGAGGGTAGTAGACACAGTGTCGTGACCTAGGATGACGTTTCAGCGGACTGGGCAAAGCATAAGCGGCAAGCAAGTCTACCTGCGAAGAGGACCATACTAATGTCGGAGCGTTAGATTAGTATAGTAATCGAGGCTGCAAGCGCTTATACGTACTTGATTTGTGCTACAATCTCTTCATCGGAGAGCTTGTATTTGGTGTCCTCTTTATTTGCTCGCTCTGTTTGAACATCAATTAGCAAGTGTTGTTCCTCCCTTAAATTCCGCACGAACCTAAGGCACTCAGCAGATCGTTGCCGCTGTCAAGGCTACCTTGCTCGTCCCGCGTTGTGCGGACCCATACACTGAATTGCGCGAGCCGTTTGAAAGCTCCGAGTGCCGAACGGAAGAAGTTGAAGTCCAATAGCGCTATTGCCGCCAAGCTGGGGTAATACCCAGCCTGCGCAGTCTCACGAAGGAAAAGGTGGAGAGGGGTAGTCTTCCCAAGACAATCTTCACTATTCAGCACGAATAGTTCAGTGAATGAAGAAGCGTTTAGCTTTTTAGCGGCTTACAGCATTGAGTCAAAGGTATGTAGGAGGTCATGGCCTTTGTCGGGATCTTCGATCGTGTGGAGTGAAGTGCCGAAAGCAAACATCGTCAAGGAATCCAGAGCGCAGCGTCGAGCCCAATCAAGCATGTCTAGTTTCGTTTTGTGGCTGGAGTGGGAAATACAGGTTTTTCGCAGAGCCTTGCGCATCTACGGCAGCACTATGAGCACGCGGACCATCACGAGATCGAGCCAATCTTACCGTCTGTGAGACTGCCTGTACAGGCGAGATCATTTCGCGGACCTCTGAAGGGCTCAATGCCTGAGAGATGACGCGTCGCTGCCGAACGTGATCAGCGCCTTCGACAGCGGCGATACCTGGGCCAAACTTGGATCTAAAGGAAGCCAGGTCGCGAGAGCTGAGATCCCACTGGCCGTTCGCAGAGCCGAAGATGCGACGAAGTGCGGTAGGGTCAGATATGAGGAGAACGTGACGATGAACACCGAGAACACCGTGAAGCTTGACAACGCCGCCGTATGTATTCGACCATGCCAGTGCAGCTGCGTCGCCAAAGGCCGCTCCCAGTTTCTGCATGTTACCTGTGAACAAGCACCTAGCAGTGAGCTACAAGATTCAAGAGGATGACTACAGCACTCACCAGCGAGGAATGAGTCGCTGTCGGGGCCAGGTACGAGCGCGACATCGTCCCGACGGGTGTTACGCCAGCGCAGTGCTAGGAAGACAGTCACAGCAATGAACGGCACGACTTGGTAAATCATGGTGAAAATTATGAAGGAGGGGGCGATTAGAGAGTATTTGCGGCGTGTCTTTTACTCGAGCTCGGCTAGCATCGACATGAAGTAGGCTTCGATTCGTTATCGCTTCATATAAATTATCTTCTCAAGATGGATCAAGTACGCACCAGAATGAAGATAAAGACATGAGTAAGGTTTTCGATGCTGGACCAGAGTGCTTGCCATTTGCGTTCATGGTAAGGGTTTCGGATGGATACATGCGTGTGTACCGCGGCCGCGGGGAGCATAAGACTTGCTTGCAGCAGACCCGACGCAGCCTCGCCTAAAAATTGGCAAGCATCAAGACGGGATTTTCGGACCCTGGTAAGAGTTCCGGACCGGATGTGGATACCCTTACGTGTACCTCGACTACCTTACGTAAGGAAGATCTGTCTTCGGCAAGTCTTCGGGGACGTTTGGGACCTTCTAAGCGCTTACGACGTGCAAGGAAAAAAAACTATACGTGTTTGAACGGAACACATTATACTCTTCTCGAATCGTACAGTGTTTGGTGCAAGGTTTGGTGTACCTATCTGCAAGGGTCAGTTTACAAAAATGAGTTCGCTGCTGCTGACTCATATCGACGCTTGCGCCACTTAAGCTAGCGGCCCGACTAAGAACACGCGGGGCCAGTAAGGTGTACAGTGGATACTATATGGTGGATGGTGGATTAAGGCAGCAACGCTGTCCAGAAGTAAGTGGGGTAGGACTTGGGTAGTCAAGGTAGTACTATACTACCTGGCGAGGACTGTACATAGTGGATCAACAAAAGCGGCGATAATCGCTACGACTTACGTAAGATTACGCCTAATTCGGTAAACGTAGAACGGATGCCACTTTGCTTCTCCCTCAAACCGCTTCCTTGCTGATCCCGAATAGCGAATCTACCCCCCTATGTTCTCGCAGTAGCACTCATTCTCATGACTTGGAAAAACTGCTCCATGTGGCAAACGCGGTCTATGATAAGGAATCTTGCTATGCTGAGCTTCGCGTGTACCAACTCGAATATTACACGCGGGGCTCAATCTCGAGGATATTAAAGTCGAAAGCACCGGAAAATAGGTAGTCTGTACTTCAAGCAACACAGTCTACCTGGTGCACTAGCTTCCATTGACTCCACAACGCCTGCCAAACCATCTGAAGCAGCATACACAAAATGACTTCGACCAACGTATCCGACAGTTCCAGCTTCAATGGCGTCTTGCCCTCAAAGGCAAACGGCAAGGCAAATAATATGGAGCACGGCGAGCAGATTCTCAGTATCGCTTCTGAATTCATTCGCGGCCTCGACTACTCGCCGCCTGCCTTCCCCCAAGATCCGGCTCTTCGTAAAGCCTGCATCGATGAGCTAGAGTCCTGGAATATCGGCGAAGCCGCCGACGGCTTCCTGCATTGCATCGACGTCGGAACAGCTGCGGCTGAGGTATGTATTTTTTTCTGCGCGTCGCTTCATTTCCGTGGCCATTGACTGACGGATGCTTCGTGTCAACGCAGCTCTTCTACCCAGCGCACGAGTTCGACCTCAAGATTGTCATCGCGATTTGCACAGCGTTTGTTATTCTTTCTCCCTGCTGGAAGGCGAAAACTAATGAGTATTTTATCAGTGGCATGAAGTGGATGGACAATGTCGCCGACGACATTCTCGAGGCTCTCACTGCCTTCCAAGGCAACTTTCACGCTGGCAAGCCCCAGCTTCACCCGGTCCTCGAGTGCTACGCTCGCTTCATGCTGCGGCTCTATGACCACTACGAGCCCTACGTCGCTGACGCGATGGTGATGTCGTCCGTCACCTTTATTGCCGGAAGCTGCCTCGAAGTCCGCTCGCTCAGCAAGAATATGTCGGCTAGCCGCAATGCTAAGCTCTGGCCCTACTATGTGCGGAACCTCAGCGGTTCGAACTTTTTTTGAACGGTCCCAAATCACGACGTTGATCCTCTGACATGACATAGGCATCTCCGGCTTCTACGCATATGGCTGCTTCCCCAAAAAGGACCACCCTGACGTCGTGGACTACGTCCAAGCCATCCCGGAGATCCTCGTCTTCACTAACTTCCTTAATGACGTCCTCAGGCAAGTACTTTCACCTCTTTCATACATTCCCTTCTCTGCTCCCATTTTAAATTCTCGCTCATCTCTGCATCGCTGGAAGAAAGGAATTTGCTAACAACTTTTCTCCTGTTGCAGCTTCTACAAGGAGGAGATGGACGGCGAACTGCACAACTACTGTCAGGCAATGGCGCGCGTCACCGGGGAACACCCCGTCAAGATTCTCCAGGATGTTTCAGACGAAACGGTAGCCGTCGCCAAGCGCGCGGCGCTGATATTAAAGGACGCCCCGGCCGCACAAAGGGCATTCAAAGAGTACGAGCAGGGCTACATGTAAGTTTGACTTTCACTTCGTTCCCTTACATTGCTAATATACTGCCTCAGTCGCTTCCATCTCGACGTCGCGCACTATCGCCTTCCTTTGAATTGGAAAGCGGACTTCTCAGAAGAGGCGGCAAAACGAGCACCCCGCAAGAAGTTTACCCCCGTCAACCGAGACCTACGCCTTGAAAAGTCCGCTGCGCCTTCAAGTCTTCGTTTATTCCTTTTCCCCGTTTTGTTTGCAGTGTTTACATTCACGAGCTTCCTCACCATGCAGTACAGCTCCATTCAACACTTACCAGCTCTTTCCTTCATCAGTTCCCTTCGAAACCTCTTTACTGTTTAAGCATCTCGGACACTGGAGTGAGCACGTAGACTCTTCGTTAACACTCGGAGTCGGCAGAAGCGGATCCGAGGGACATTCGAAGTCCCATCTGGGTCGTTGCACCATATCTAATACATGTTCCATTCATCTAGACAATACGTACAATACGTCACTATCAGTCTCAATATAGCACGCATTTGATCATATTCCCTCTATCAATCATGAAGCGCCCGTCAAGAAGGCAATGTTGACAAGTAATATCCAGGGTTACCACTAAGTCGCAAGTTGATTCGGCTTCCTACATTAGACTCATATAACAAGTTCCGTTTCCACATCCTTGACAGGGTCGTGGTCTCAAGCAGCAAAGTAAGCATGTCTGCCATGGAAAAACTTCGTCATCTCGGTATCCCCTTGCGCCAATATGTTAGTTGCGGTCTAGAGAGATCATAATCAGTTCCCGGGCCACAATGAAGATAAGAAAAAATGTGCCATTTGCACCAACCTAGAAGAGAACGGACATGTACGTTCCCGGTGCGAGAATCGCGTGCTTGAGGATGCGTGAAGTCCCAGAGCAAATTACGGTGGGTCAGGGGTAGGTTAGTGCTAGCGCTGTCAGAAGATGTATTGGACTGTGACAAACGGCCGAAGACAGCTTGACAGGTTCTGTCGGTATCTAGCCGAGGCCTATCGACCCTGGGTAGAACCTTGTGTACAGCCACCTATGATCTGTACCGTCAATATGTGTAACCCTGATCCCAAGGTACAACTTCCGATAGTCTGCTGATCATGAAGCGGTGAAGGGCGATCGCACCGATGGCGTTGCTGCTCTAGAACTCCGTCTCGAAGAGCTCCCCATTCGTCGATAGGTCTCGCAGTGGCATTGGTGTATCCAGACGGCCTTTAGTAATTAATTGCCTGGCAGAGTCTGAATCAAAGACGGCAAGGGATGTACATTAAAAGACACCTACTGTTACACATCAAGACCAACATTGACGTGCACATAAAGTAGGGGAAGTAAATGTCAGAGAGGAGACCCTGCTATGAAACCCACTGAACTCGGGATTAAGAGATGTAGTTGATGTGTCGTTTGACTTGACATTCAGAGCAGCGACATCGACGTTTTGACGAGCTCGTCTTTTGTGTCGACAACCAAATAGTCGATATCGGATAGGTACCATTAAGAACACCTGATTTTGAAGAAGATCCAGCTTCCGTCATAGTCATAGTCGTTGGCGCTTTTCTCGTATGTATTTTATTTCGTGGCATTTCTTTGTCGTTCTTGTACAGTTGATCGCTTCTCTTGCCGCTATGTCTCTAGCTTTCTATCGCACTGGTGCATTCTTGGGACCGAAGCTGAAATGATTATAACTGAATTCAAAGAAAACCACTAACATTTCTCGAAGACACATGGTACCTATCTGCAATAGCACCTTCACACATAACCTTGACATAACCTATTTCCACGCCGAGATCGTCGGCTTTCCTCGCTCATCAGTGCAGTGCCCCGATCCTCAATTGTCACAGCTGCGACTAAGGGTATCGGAGTCATGCCTGCGTCGACACAAGCGCATCGAGGTACGCCGTCCAGTCAGTAGGGATGTTCGAGTACGCGAGGGCGTTCGCATAGTCCGTGAGGAAGCTCGCGCCCACGCCAATGGTCTTTGTTAGCGTCTGCACCGTCGTTAGCGAGACCCGCGTCGGCCCATCGTGAATGATCGCGGCCTGCTTGCTCGCGGGTGTCGCGGAGGAGACTGGGATGACCGATGCGCTGCGGGGGTCAGAGTTAGCGTTGAGTTCTTAGCGTTTAAGAGAGTGGAGGGGCATTCGGACGGGAAGAGGACGCACGAGAAGTCGCTGAAGAATCCTTCGAAGGTGACGATGAGGTCGGCGATGGAGAAGTACCCGGTGGCGGTGGGAACGGTGCCGGGGTTCAAGACAACCTGCACAACCCACGGGTCAGCGAAGATCCTGGCCAAACACTCGGCTACTGCAACTCACGTATCCACTCGACCCAAAGTCAGTCTTCACCCTCGCGCTGAATGCCTGGTAGTTAGCTAGGAAGGTCTCAGCAGTGGCCGCCTCGTCGAAGAAGATGCCCTCTGGGCGATACGTCGTAGTCCATTGATTGTACGTGTCGATGTCCATGGTTACGGCAGAGGAAGCGCGATTTCCGAACCCGGTCGCAACGTAGCCGAGAATCTTGACGTTATTGCCGTTCGCGGCGCCCGTGGTGCGCAGCTGCGCGACGCAGGCCTGGTAGTTCGTGTCGGGCTGGGAGTTCGCGGCGCCGGGCCCCGAGGCGGGGTTGACGACTATGAGGAATTGTAGGGTGCTGTGGGTGGAGATGCTATAGCAACGTTGAAGTCTTAATGGGGCTGGGTGAGTGGTAAGGGAAAGGATGGGAACTCACGAGGAAATTAGGGGGGTCCAAGCAGCACAGCTATCACCAGGGTAGATGTATAGAGGGAATATGACGGCCGAAGGAACTTGGAGAGCGAAGGAGCCGACGCCGGCGTTAAGGATGGTCAATGCCCCCAGTAGGCTGGAAATGCTAGTGAAAAGCATTATATATGAGCAAGAGCTTTAGTGGCTGTAGCTGAAGTTGGCGTTGTCTAGCACAGATCCCGGGAGGCAATTGTTCCTACAGAAACCTGCATTGTATACAGCCGTCTTTATACCTGGTGAAGCGCAGTTAGTTACTGTTGGTGCTCCTGGAATCAGTCCTGATGGTGAACGGGGAATGTACCTTGGGAGAAGGGGACTTGAAACATTGGTTACATGTGCGTCTGCATCTCAACTTGAACTTGGATTCGGAAATGCGGAGAGTTCTTCGGATCATGTGCATCGATGCCGCCGACAAATAAGGTCAAATACCGGCGTGTCCGTATCGAGTCCGATCGACGACGTTCGTGCGCCTTGCCTTAGCCTTGCTAGTGGCCCTTGACGCGTCGAGAATCCAAGACACCGCGTTTGTAATCCGTTCGAATCCTTCAGGCACCAAATAGGAGGAGAAGCCCTGAGAAGCCATGTAGGCAAGCGACAATCCGTAAGAGAGTCCTTACACGGTCGCGATATGGTCCTTTTAAAACCTATCACCATGTCCGAACGTTGTAAGTGTTTTTTTTTTGCAGGTTCATAATTCCAAGCTTTTCAAGAAACTCACGCGTTGATCAGAACACGTCTGAACACGTACGCCTAGCGACCTGATGAGCCAGGATGAGCCACTATCCTCATTGTACTACGCACGACTCTGAATCCCTCAGGATGCGGCATCATCATGGTCACACTTGTATAAGGTCACCGCTCATCTCTATCATAATGGATATATTATTCAAGATGCGAGATCGGAAATCCTATGTGTATGCAGCACTACAGGAGAATCTGCCAGTTGTATTAAAGTTGCATCGGGCTTAATGCTAGGAAAATTTCACTGGATGGGCGCTGGAGCTCGAGAGTGCTCTCGCAAGACCAAAGGCTACCCATTATTTCTGGCAGGAGAGACATGAAGGGGTGAATAGCATCGGTTTCCAATGCTACCATGCACTTTCGATACATCTTTCCTTCATCTAGCAGCTTTCCGGGCACAACACATCGTGCTTCAACCGTGCTCTGCTGAGACTCAGAGAGTTGTTTGCCATCTGCTCGGGCCGCTTGCGTTTTCTATCATTTATTATGAAGGAACCTTATCCAACCACTCGTTATATATAGATCACGGCATTTGTACTCCTTGTCACTTATGGGTTTCCTCGGCATGATGCACCCCATGATGCAAGCCGATCCCAGCAGAGCACATGTGAGGTACCAGCACCACTGACTTCTCGTGCATGGCTATACCAGGGACAACTGCTCTTCTTCCCGTCCAGCCATATACGCGATGACTGGATCCTCGTCGCACCTACGGTCCACATCTACCAACGCTTCTGGTTCAGGCGATGCGACTGTCACACACAAGCCATCCGTTTCCGACAAGCAACCAGCGCAAGAACTGCGCCCGGAACTCCCACACGCATCCCAAAGCCAGATGGACACGAAGTATGTAAACATGCTACTAGCGCTCGACAGCATACCACGCCTGCATAATATGATGGCGTCCTTCTTCACGTGGATCCTGTTGGCTGGGTTCGTCCTTTTTCCCGGCACGTTTACGAGCTTGCGGAATGCACAGGCGAATATCTCGAGCGGGGTTGGGAAACAAGTGTTGAACGCAGTCGCACATGTACCTCTGTGAGATGCCCTGATCGTGTCGTCGAATCCTCCTTGAATGTACGGACATGCTGCAGATTCGTAATTGCGTTCATCTGTTGCGGAATAGGCGCTGGCGGGATGTGTTATCTCTGGTGGAGATGGATGTACAACTATGTCTGGCTGGTGAACAGAATCTTCCTGTACGTGGATTTACGATCGAAGACGTACTGTATCACAAACATTTTCCTTGTTCCTCGCTGTACAAGGCCCGGGTTGCTGAATTCGTTGGCTGGGCTGATCTCCACGCTCGCGAACATTTATGGAGTGCAGCATGGAGAATTCTCAACGACAGGCAAAATTACTATCATAGTAACGGGGGTCTCTACCCTGATATGCGGGGTCGTGATGCTCTATTATAGTCTCTGGAAGCTCAGACGGGTGAAGATGAAGCATGACCAGGAGATTGGGAAGGAAAGAGCAGGACGGCATGGGGAGGGCATCATTGAGCAGATGAAGAGAAAAGCAGCTGAGAAGGAGCCTGGACCCGGCATGATTTAGTGGAAATGGATAGTATAGGACTTTGCAGTGGACGGACTATGGGAAGAGGTGTCCTCCTGGCCGCCTCTGGCAACGAAGTAACCTGACTGAATAGACTATGACTGGTGGTTTTGCCTAGGCCTATCACAGACTATACCTCTGAGACTTGACTTACGATCATACATTTATATACATGCCGTTCAATCACTCAAACTGGATTTGTTCTGACCTCCAGATCCGAACGCAAGATCACGACGCTGGCGGCGGGAACTGTGGACATGGTGTCCTTCTGCAAACCCCTTGCCATTCTCACAACCATCGAGGTGTCGATTTCGGCTGTAAGGGCCTTGTGGATGTTCAGGAGCATCCGCGTGGTTAACTATTCCCATAGCTGCATGAAATGGACTGCGGCAGGAGGATACAATCAGATATTACACACAATATTAATTACGTGTGTAAAGAATGTGCACACCTGTAACTGAACCAAGGAAGGTGTGTTACGCCCGACAAAGTGATCGCATTGTTCAACGGCATGCAACATAACGACACGCACCACCACCATCAAATTATTGCAGATGAACAGAAGGCGATTCTATTTCCCGTCCTCGATCAAAAGAGTTTCACATCGCACAGTCAGAGCAACGTGTACAAACGCGAAGAGGTATGATAATTTTTTACTCAGCACCAACGAGTACAGTGAGTTCTTGACGCCCTTGAGCGCCGTCGAAGCCGTCGACCGCAGCGGCTTGAATAGCGCAAACCCAAACAAGAGCACCTCAAAGGCAGTCGCGGGCACCCACTGAAGCCACTCGAGGCCGCTGTGGAGAGTCGGACAGCCGGGCGGAGGGACGTGCACGGTGTCGGCGATCAGCGCGCTGCGCCGCCGGGCGTTGAATACGAGGACCCAGCAGAAGCCGGCGACAGAGCAGACGCCGAAGAGAGGAGGGCTATCTTTATCGATTGATGGATGAGGGGAGGGCCGGCCTACCTTCCGCGAGGACCGGTAGAAGGCATAGCTGGCTGCTGCGTAGCTGCATAATGATTTCAATAGACCCAAGCGCGGTTGCGCCTGCCAGGCGGGTGACGGGGTCCATGGCGACTCACCTGAAGGGGTTGGTGGTCAAAGGTCGGGTGTTGCACCAGCACGGGCGCATAGTTACACGACCTTGGAAGTGATGCCTGGACGGGAGAAAAGATGGATTTGGGTGACGTCGAAAAGGAAGAGAGTGAGGCTATATCGGTGTTGCGAATGGGCGGTTGACAGAGGTGGATGTGGTGTGGTGTAGTCGCCCACCTGTAATACCAGATCTAAGTAGCGTAAGTAAAGTTAACGATACTGCTGCAACGCAGAGGAAGTTTTGCTAACCAAGGGAAACATGTATTCGGCCATACTTCGCTCTAATGACTGTTAAACGATGAGCGACTTAGGGGACGCAGGCGTAAGACGGACCAACCCAGATGTAGCGTATCTTGAGAGGGTCAAATAGGTTAGATTGTCACTTTTGGGAGCTACGAAGAGCGGTACGAACTTTGTCCTCGAGAGTGATAATTTTAAATACTTCATTCTCATGATGAACTCAATGGCTGAAGTAAGAGAAAAGAAGCATGCAATAATCGTGAAATATCCACTCAAACCTACGACTGTATGATAGATATGGGTTTACATGTAAGCTATTCCGTCCGAGGGGGAAAAAAACATACGCACGGCACGTGTGAAGGGGAATCAAATTAGCCTGATATAAAGCCACGAACTCTACCAGAGAGTCGTCTGCACTTGCCATTACCGATTCAGACGTCGTTTGTTGAGGTGCTCGGTTCCCATCCTAGGGGCGCTAGACAAAGCTTAAGATGGGCAGTGGTTTCCTGGATATGACATCCACTGTAGGAGATTTATGACAACCCGTCGTGCCCGACTCACCGAGACGGATCTTGTATGGGAGATGAAGTGGCGTTTAGTAGTGTCTATTGTGTTTTCTACATTTTCCTTGCTTAACGGACTCTTTACCATGATCCGTACGATCCTTTTATATACAGTAGTTACTTCGACGGATCACCTCAGTCTATTCTAATTGACTGAGGTGTGTACTTTACTATGCTTACTTTACCTACCGATGAACTGACCTACCGTTGTAGCTGAACCTTTGTATAGGTATAACAATATAATCAGTCTATTCTAATTGACTGAGCTGAACCTTTGTATAGGTTACTACTTCACAATACCGAAGCCGTAAACCTTTCCAATAGGTTATGGGCCCCGACCCAACCGTTTAGATAACGAATAAACTCCTGTGCCTCACCGAAATATATTCCTATCCCTTCTTACCATGTCTAACTCCACTACGAAACTTGGTGATGAGTTCCTCC
>JABCKH010000459.1:0-14856 GCA_018851285.1 Lyophyllum semitale | reverse complement strand
CTTATTTGCAATGAATTGGCAAATAATATTTTACATTGCACTCAAATCATATATAACCTGCGCGTCCATACAAAGCCCCGTGCTATGCACGGGGTGTGTAATGAAAGTAATATGTTATTAAGTAGGTGCAGGGTTAGCACCCATGTAGATACCCCGTAGTAAGTAATGCCACGCCTCACGAGTTGTGTGATGAAAGCTTTATCTTATTAGGTGCCGTTAGCGCTTATCGAAGGGCGCGTACACCCGTGCTCACAGTTAGTGCCCGTACACAACCACCATAGCAGCGCCAAGCGCGCGTCAAGCAAGCGCAAACCGAGCCTTTTTTGGGCAAAGCCTTACGTAAGTTGTCTCGACACCTTCATTTATGACAAAGCTTTCGCCTTTCGACTTCGAGACTCTACCTATGGACAACCCTTGAGATGTCCCACATCGACGCTCTGTCGTTCTTCAAGTTCTTATGATTATGATTGATATGCGCTGCGTTCAGGTACCGCCTCGAAAAGCTAGGCTCACATAAGCACCTCACACTAAAACGTGAGGTCCACGCGTCGACGTTCTTGGTATGAGACTAGATGAAAAGCATAAATAACCACGAGGGCTAACTTCTAAAATCGGGTATACGGCAGGTATATGGTTCAGAAAGGGCAACAACTCTTATTACCTCCTAAGAGTTCAAAAACAATGTAGAATAGGTGAGAATATC
This sequence comes from Lyophyllum semitale, assembly GCA_018851285.1. Classification (NCBI taxonomy): domain Eukaryota; kingdom Fungi; phylum Basidiomycota; class Agaricomycetes; order Agaricales; family Lyophyllaceae; genus Lyophyllum; species Lyophyllum semitale. Next base: position 14,153 of record JABCKH010000459.1, on the reverse strand, counting down.
GGTATTGGGTTTGGCAAACAAAATCCACCAGGTGAAAGAACGTGAGAAGGTCATGACAGTATATAAACAAGAAGTATAGTCCATGTACGAATAAAGCGTCTGTTGTCGACGCTCATCTGTGTATAGAGAATAAGCGTACATTCAGCTTTCACGGGAGGATCTCACTTCTTCTTGTTGTTGTTGCTGACAACCACGCCGGCGACGACCGCGGCAATGATGATGACAATGATAAGAATGATGAAGAAGCATATCCATCGCTTCCTGCGAGCGGCGCGTGCTGAGACAACAGCTTTCTCCGTGTATCCCAGACTGCGAGGGTGTCATGTTAGTGTTAAGCGAAAGGGGAAGAAACCAGTGGCGTACCCAGCTTCGGTATCTTGAACAACATTGTTCGCTTGTGCCTCAATGGTATTGACCGTCTCGTCCTGCTGTTCGACGAGTACGCTCATCTAAAAAGGGAGGGAGTGTCAGTCGCAGACAAACACTTGAATGAATGTATCTGACATCGTTGAATAGCTGAGCGAGCTCGCCAAGGGTTTTCTCTATGCGCTTGATGTCCTCATGCCGTTCTTGGACCTCACGGTACGCCGCTCGTGATTCACCGTAACGATTTGAGCTGAGGAGCTATTTTCGTAGTGAGTTGCAGGTCTGGGACTTGGTAAGGATTAACAATACCGCTTGACTGAAAATTTGGCCACCCTGCTCGTCATTAACAACGGCCCTGACTTCCTCTGGTGTGGCATCGGGCTTGACTGCAGAGGAAGGGACTAAGATGGTGGAAACAAAAAGGACTATACGCAACATACCAATCTTGAACTGTCTCTCCATTCTCTGCTTGTATTTCGTACGGTATTGTTGTTCCACAGTCTGGTAATGCTGGATTGCTTCAACAAATTTAGACTTCACCAGAGCAGTCTGGGCGGATTATTCAGAGCCGGCCTTAGAAGCTTCATAAATAAAGCTCACTTGTTGTTTGCGGATTTGTCCGTCACGTCCCGATCCTCCTTGCCGCTCCAAGTCCTTAATTCGCCGCTTGAGGCTTGCGCTTAGTGCACTCGTATCCTGAACAAGCTCGTCAAGCTGGGACGCATTGCGTTGGGCTGCTGAATCGTCCATGTTGTTCAGAGACCGTGAATGCAGATCCCCAATACGAGCCACATTGTCATTAAAGGTTCGCAAGCTGTCTTGCAACGATGAAATCTGTAGAAAGCGTAGTTGAAGGCACGTTGGGAAAAATTGGCAAGTCATGCTTACCTCAGAGTAAAAAGTCGCCATACTGTCCCCGTTCGCGTGGGCTGTTAGCTCCGTTGTGCTGTCCTTGACGTCCGACATCTCGTAAGCACGGTCGTCCTGCTGGGCATAGGGATTCGCTCTGCGACTCTGATAACCCCCACTCGTTCCTCCCGACGCCTGCGTCGGATAGGAGGGACTGAAAGGATACGGGCTGTCATGTTGCGTCTTCACTGAGATAAACTGTGGTCAGACATACGTGGTTGTGTTACCGCCCTGTTGTTGAGCCTGTGCATATGCCTCTGCGTCAACACCACTCATCGCAAAGTTGATTTAAAAGTGAGTTACATACCCGCATGGCTGCTAGTCTGTCTCTTGCCATTGCGACGTTGATATTTTAGTTGAGTGGGTCGTTTAAATCAAGAAAAGAGCGAAAGATAAAATGATATGTGTGGGAGGTTTTCTGAAGTTAAATGACGAAAAGACAAAGTGGTGGGAGGTCAGACCACAGTGTTCGTTGGCGCTGTTGGTTGGAGTGTGATGGACAGAACTGAACAAATTTACGCAAACAACACAGCCATGCTGCGCGTAGCGCAACAGCATCCAAGGACGACTGCGATTGGCTCAGAACAGCGTCGCCTACAAGTGTTGTACGACGTCTGGTAAAAGACACATAGGCTGAAGCGGATTCCCAAGTCTCATCCATTTGTTCTACTAAATGAAGTGTGCTCCTAAAGATACCACTATTCAGCAAGAATACCTCGGAGGACCGCAATCTGCCTATCCACCATCTTTCGGCTCGTTCCCCCAATCGATTCTCGGCGTTCCACGCTCGCCTCAAAGTCGAAGACACTGTGTATATCATTCGAAAAGTTGCTGTTCAAACTTTTGAAGTCTTCAAGCGTCAATTCATCAAGTTGGCATTTCCGCGATTCAGCCATGGCGACAGCTCGGCCTGATATATGGTGGGTATCTCGAAACGGAATCTTATAAAGTTGTGAGAGTCAATGCAAACTGTAGATCCCAGAAACACGTACTCCTTTTCGCACAAGGTAATCAGCGAGATCAGTCGCAAGGACATCCATCGTCAGTGCTTGACGCATTTTCTCCGCGTGGACCTTGAATGATGTCAGAGATTAGCTAGAGATGGAACTACAGCTCACTTCTAACGTCGCAATGACGCCTTCTGCAATCTGGAATGACGCTGAGATGGTATCAACAGCGTCGAACAATGGTTCCTTGTCTTCTTGAAGATCTTTGTTGTAGGTGGAAGGAAGCCCTTTTAAAGTCATCAAAAATCCAGCCATCTACAGCAAGCATTAGCGGGATTCAAGGTTGCCCCAAACAACGCACGTTTCCAAAGACACGACCAGATTTTCCTCGAAGGAGCTCTAAGGAGTCGGGATTTTTCTTCTGAGGCATGATACTGGAACCAGTGCTGCACAGACACAGTTAACCTTGAAAGTTTGGCAACTCGTGCACTCACCTGTATGCATCGCTCAACGTAACGAAACCAAACTCGGCGGTGGAGTAGACAACCAGGTCTTCGGCCATACGACTGATATGTATCATAGCCAAACTGGACCACGTCAAGAATTCCACAATGAAATCCCTATCTCCGACTCCCCATAGACTATTCTCTGCAACGGATTGGAAGCCAAGCTCTTTTGCAAGGAACTCCCTATCAACGACGAAGGGATTGCCTGCAAGAGCACCACAACCAAGGGGTGATACCGAGATCCGAGGAATGAGCTGTCGAAGCCTTTGGAGATCCGAGCTAAATGAAAACGCGTGTGACAACAGTAGATGGGACCATCGGATAGGTTGTCCACGCTGATGATCGAATTCAAATCGTCAAGACATCATAACGTCGGTCTGGGGACATACCTGCAAGTGTGTATATCCAGGTAAGAGAATATCCTTCTCCTTGTCAGCTCTCTCAACCATGACACGGATAAGTCCCTTCAATCCTGCTTCGATGTTTTGAGCTTCTTCAAGCAGCCATAAGCGCATGTCTGTGGCAACTTGGTCGTTGCGAGATCGGCCAGTGTGAAGCTTTCCACCGAGGGGTCCGATTAGCTCGCTCAGTCGTCTTTCGTTGGCAGTATGGATATCTTCATCATCCACTTGCACTTGGAACTATTGAACAATTGAAAAAGTGACTAACCAGACAGCAATAGTAGAAATACCTGTCCGTCTTGCCACTCCTTCAAGACTGATCGTAAACCGTCCGTAATTTTTGTTTCTTCCTCTTGAGTTAAGATGTCCACGCGAGTAAGGGACTTTGCATACGCGATGGAACCCTTGATGTCGGCCGCATACATTCGTTGGTCATATTTTAGTGACTGGTTAAAAGCATGCATCCTGAAAATCCGCGGTTAGCACATAATAGAGGGAATTCGAATGGGCATACAAAGGGTCTGTCTTTCCTGTAAATCTGCCTCCCCACAACTTCTGCTTGGTTGGCTGATTGGACATGATTTCCGGCCAGTCCAAGGATTTGGAGGAAGTACTTAAACGCGTGACAATAGGGATGTGACTTGTACGATCCGTCACAACTTGAACTAATTATAACTAGGAACCTGTAAGGCAAGCTACTAGCAGCTACTGGCCTCTTCCATTGGGCTTCCACTTCGCCCATGGCTGCCTTTGGCGTTAATCCTTCTCGTGCTCGGCTCACTCTAACATGCATTTCTATCGCGGCGAACTCGTATGTGAATCCATGTCCTTTCCTGAATTTTACGCTAGTCATCAACACCTGCGTCACTTTAGACTCGTCGCAGGGGGGGTATTCGTGTTTCCTGTCCTGTCCCCTGCGCTGGCGTCCATCTTGAAGCTAAGTCAACCACAGCTGACCACCGTTGCCTTGGTGTGAGCAAGCTATATTCGTGCATCAACGCATGAGCCTCACAGAGTTTCTGCCAATCAGTGGAATTATCGGGCAATATCCATTCTCGCCAATCGTAGGCAAAATTCTTGACTTATATGGACCTTCAACCTGCTCCCTTTTATCGGGGGTGCTCTTCTTCGTTGCTTTTATTTCGAGCTCCTCTCTCGTAGCAATGGCGCCTGTCGAAACCACCCAACCTTCTCCATGGACATTCCATTGCCTTACCTTGTTCTTTTTCTTGGCGGGTCTTGGGACTGTATTTTCGTTCGTCACTTGATAATTCCTGCTTTCTATGTAGCTGACTTTAGAACAGATACTTCTCTTCGATTTTCGCTGCATCGAAGAGTTTTCCACGTCATCCTGGCGCAGCAGCCGGGACTAGCATGGCGTTATTTGGGCTCTCACCATTATGCCTCTCGCTTTTCGCTTCCAATTGCTTTGCTGAGGCATCTTCTGGTCAAGTGAAGATCGTACCGTACTTAAGGTTCCTGGCCTTATTGACTGCAGCTACTCACTTTCTCGGCGCACTTACCCTCGACCCACCAAAGCCCTCAGTTCCTGATGAGCCAACAATTTCCCAAGCAGATGAAACCACGAGATTAGTACCACCGAAGCCTAATAATGAGCTCATTGCACGAAACTATCCCAACCCCATTCGAGATCAATATTTCTGGATTCTAGCGTTATATTGCTTGCTCTCTATCGGGGCTGTAGGTTCTTGTTTTATAAACGCTTCAGCCTTCGCTAAATGCTTTTCTTTGTGTAGTCCGAAATGGTGATTTCGAACATGGGGACAATTGTACTCTCCCTTCCATCCAGCCCCTCATCGGCCACTTCTACAAATACCCCTCCCGACGTTGTGACCACCAATCAAGTAAAAATCATATCCATTTCAAACACTTTATCGCGTTTGCTTGTTGGTCCACTCGCTGATTTCGTCTCCCCCGTCGCGTCCTACTTGCCAACTGGCACAATCATCTACCCCAGAAAATATCGTGTCAGCAGAGTTGTATTCTTGTCTGGTCCCATACTTCTACTTGCAGTAGCATTTCTATGGATGGAAGTTGGGGTCAAGTCCCGTGAAGCAGTGTGGGCCCTGAGGTATGCATCAATGGTCCGTCCTTGGGATTCATGATAATTTCTAATGATAGTGTGGGCACTGGTATAAACTATGGTGCCGTATTTACTGTGTTGTGAGTAATTTGATCCAATCCTAGAAAAGATCTGATACTTTCGTTCGTGGTAGGCCAAGCATCGTTTCTTCCAGCTGGGGGCCTCCTGACCTTGGCCGTAATTTCGGCTTCATGACATACGCTCCTTTCATTGGCACTCCGCTGTTCTCTTATCTGTACGCCTTCGTCTCAGCCGCAAATTCTCGGGAGACAACCGGCATCTGTGAGGGCACTGTATGCTGGCGTATAACATTTTGGGTAACTTGTGCAACCTCGATGGTTGCATTTCTAGGCACCTTGGTTTTGTGGAGACATTGGCATGGACGAATGTAATAAACATCTAACAATGCCAAATATAATCAACTGCGTCGCAGCGGGATGTGAGCTTGTGAACATCCCTTTTCTGCGCCGAACATGTGGCTTAACTGTCAGGGTTTGGCCCCTGATCCTCATCTTCTCTGGCTAGATAATCCCAACCTACGTGCTACGCCGTGAATCTGGTGTTGGTGGAATGTTTGTCATAGACTCATAGTACGTGTCGTTGGATGGAACACACGGTGGGAGTGAAAGAGGTCCAGGGCTGGTTAGAGTATTGTATATAATATGTTATGTAGTTAGTCGTTGGGTTGGAATAGGTGATGGCAGTGATGGCAGCGGGGGCTGGGACGTCCACTATTACCTCGCAGCTAAGAAGTTCGCAGGACCTGGGACGTTCACGGTTGAAATCGCGTATCAGGTGTGTCTGCCACCACTGTGTACTCCATGATCGCTAAGCTCAGGCAGAACCTACTGCAGCTCATCTACGTCTGCCGTGGCGTTCATGACCAATTGCTGAGACCAGGACGGTGCCCGGGCAATGTAACACCTAATGCTTTTTTTATTTAATAGATGAGACACGTATCAAAACAGTGTACTTTAACGTCAAGACACATGTGAGCCCTCCTCACTCTCGTAGGCACTCAATAAATCGTCATAACCTTCGTCATCCCCTTCCTCTGCTGAGCTGTCCCTCGTCCTCTTCTCCGTCTCCTTGTGTTCACCAGAAATTTTCCGTGTTCGTTGCCCAGAGGAGACTTTCCGGGGTCGAGGCTCACGGCCATCCGTTGAAGGCTTTCGGCGACGTTCCTGCGCCTCCGTAGACACCTTTCGTGATCGTCGTAACGATCGTGAAGAACTTGGTGATGTGAGTGGCAAGTTATCCTCAACATTGAAGCTCGATGCCCTGGGTGTCCTTGCCACTTCTTGATCATCAGTTGGCCATTCCACGGCCAGGGAATTTGGATTCGACAATTTTCGTTCTGCAACAGGCTTTGCAACAGGCTTTTGACGAGGCGTATTTTCTTGGATGTTCAAATTGGGGGGTCGAGATGTGTAACGTTTAGGTCGAAGACGGGGACTCCGTGGAGGAACCTGTACAACAGGCGCATCCGATGTGTCCGTCTGATACTGAGAAGACGGGGGTGTTTTCTTGCGGACCAACTTTCTTGCCTGTGGCGCTTCATGTTTATTATCGCCAGAAAATCCGGGGTCCGTTGGATGCGTGTTACCGTTTTGATGATTTTCAATGGTAGAAGGGGATATTGCAGTGGAAGAGGTTAAAGGCGGTGACCCTGGCTCATCGACATGGTCCCCGTGCTGAAGGTCACTCTGAGTGGACATCGGAGGGCTTAATAAGCCATGGTCAGAGGATGTGGCAGAAGAAGATCCCGAGACAGGTCGTCCTTGGCGTACTCTGAAGCCAGGAGCCATAGGTGAAACAGATTTACGGTTGAGAGGCACACGTCTACCAGGAATTCCAGAATCTGAATCCCAGTCGATCCGGCTGGAGCTGGCGGACCGAAAGGCATCAGACGGCGATAGCGACGAAACAGAAGATTGGGAGTCGCGGTGCAGACTGTGGCCCTTGAGCTTCATGACGTCCGCCCACTCACCACGGTCAGGTGCAGGAGTGCTGCCAGCTGATCGCGATATTGGCCGACTTGGGGGAGAGGTGATGGGGGTTGAAGGGCTTAGCAGCAGTGGCCGTGGTCCAGCTTTGGTCACGGGTGGGGAAGGTGAAGTTCGTGTGAGTGCCGCAAGAGACGATGACAGACTCCGTGTCCTGTCATTCCGCGTGTCTTGATCGGGACTCAGTGAAGTCGTATTTGATGGAAATATGAAACTGTCCCGAGGCGGTCGAAAGTACTTTGGTCGAGAAGGAGGCGAATATACGCCACTACGGTCAATCGAGGGAAGGGATCCGCGACGTCCCTCTTCGAGTTTGATGTTCGGCCCCTCACTAACGGATTCGCTCCGAACAGGAGCTTTTGAGGATGGTGCGGGCTGCGTTTCCACCGACGGGCTAGTGGAAAGTCCCCATGAGCCCAACATGGCTTTTGCTCGCCAGTTGCTGCTGACCTTTGAAAAGGTAGCAACAGTATCGGAATCCTTGAGCTTATCAGCATAAGCCCAAAAACTGGATTTAGGACTGAAGTTTCCGTCACGAGGAGATTCGACTGGTCGCAGGGTGGAAGGGGAGGATGAAGGAGCAGCCGATGGCAACGGTGGCGAGAGAGGGGAAGGAGGTGGTTCCATGGAGGTCTGGTTCATTATCCCTCTCCACACCGTTGTTGCTAATCTCGATGTCAAACCGAGTTCTGCTTTGTCAGGTGTTTCGGTATCATTGCCGTCGTCAAGCGAAGATTCATCGGATAGTTCTTCCTCAGATTCTTCGGGTGATGTGGCGGGAGAAAATTCTTGGTTGGTGAAACCTTTCCACATGGTGACTTTAAGGCGGGCGCCTAAGCTGAGCTTGTCCTTTGGAGCAAGTTTATTCTCTTCTTGTCGTCGATGACCCAAATCACAAGCGGTTTGTAAGATCCTATCAATTCCGCCCGCGGCTTCGAGTGGGTAAAGTTGCAAGAGAGACATTCCCTCTAAAAATGCATCTCCTAATTCCCAAGCGCGCAGTGGCGAAGGTGGAGGGAGACTGTTAGCTTCCTCCGCCCATAAGCCGGGAGACTTCTGCCCGCCTTTTCCCAATCTACAATGGGTGAGATCTGGGACTGCGATGATGGTGAGATAACTCACCTAAACAATGCAGCCCTCGCGCGGATAAGCATTGCTGTACATATGTCAAGGAGATGGTCGATCTTCGGATTCGTGTCCCTTGCCCTCATCGAGCATGAAAATAATGCATCCCAGACTGGGAGAACGGATGGTAAGGGTAATGTGTGTGTCAAAAGAGGTGCAAGCCATCGGCTTCCCACGAAGGCATGTCAAAAAACTGACAACTCACGAGAGAGGAGAGTGCACTTACTAGGAATAGTGTGGCAGAGCCGGGTCTAGTCCTTTGACTTGCTGTGGATCGCGATGTTCAAATTGATATCCAGAATGAAAGAATGTGACAAGAACCTACCAAGTTGTTGAAGAGGTCAGAGTCGGCCCATGCCAACCGCTCACTAAATCTCTTCATCCAGACATTTTCGCCTTCATCCTCGAGTTCAGAGAATTCTCCTACCATGGCTTCAAACAACCAAAATGTATCAGCTTCAGCGTGCGCCAGATCTTCTGCAACAACTTCCTGATTAAGGACAGCATATAGCGGAACTAGTAATGACGGTATGTGAGGGGAAAGATTGCCAGGATTGATCGAAGCATGCAGGTAAAGCAATCGGAGTAATGCACTTGCATGCTTGTGGTGAGCATCAGCTGCAATGCGAGGTTTGAAGGAGAGGAGAGTTGTATGACCATCCTGTCCCTCTGCTAGACTGGCGTCCGGAGAAGATAAACAGATCTCTGGTGTACCATTCACATCCGCTTTGAGCCGTATATCAGGGGTGGAAGCCGCAGGTGACTCGCTTGCGTCCCGACTAGTACTACGCAGACGGTCTAATCGAACGTCCAGGTTTCGCGCAGAGCTAATCTTGATCTTCTCCATTGCGTTCTCGTCCAGAGGGCAAATTTCAAACGGCGCTGGCGCATTCACGAGATCACCGAATAAGCTGGAAGGGACACCGGACAACAACTTTGACACGTCAAGCAACTTGGCATCCAAGGAGTTTGGAGATTGCGATGGGGGTGGCAAGGTTGAAAGTGGGTCCAGAAGTCGCCTAAGGAGATCCTTTGATCATCGTTAGTCTTCGGCGAAATAGGCCAAAAATAAAGGCGTACGTAGTAACTTTCGCGCTGTTTTTGAATTTCCTTTTTCCAGGATGCCTTGAGCGCGGGGAGAACTCCAAGGAACAGCCTTAGGAGGTATTCAATTGCACAGAATGGCTTTATAACATTGAAACTTACTTCCATATCCTGGGTCGAAGCCAGCTCGGCTCATCAGGGATACCTAAGAAACGAATGAGATGCAAGGAGAATTATAGAGTGCGTTCTCTTACCACGACAGCAAAATCGACGTAATTTAACTATGTCAACAACAGGTGAAGCGTCAGGATCGAGCATCTCGGATATCCAATTTAATCTGAGTACACGGTTAGGTATGTTCACTTTCTTATGGCTGTTGGACGTACATCTCCTCTCTTCGAGGCTCGGCAGACCATTTCACTCCATATTCATTCGCAATTGCTTCGAGGCTAGCATCGAGAGTCTCGATAGATGGATGTGAGGCTGTTGTAGTCCGAACAGCAAGGGAGGCGACGTGATTATCATGGTTTCCCGCCGCGGAACGCGCGAATTCTGAACCGAGATGCTGAATCAACAGGTTACTAACAATTTCAAGGTCTGTCGAACGTCAATCAGGTACGCATTGTAAGACTGTCAGCTACACACCTTTGGAGTCGACATGACGAGTTGAGAAGATTATGGTGGAAGCAGCCTCGACTACAATGGGCGTCAGGGAAGCACTTGAGAGAGATTAATGATCGAATTGCAGTAATTTGAAACCAACATACTTCTGATCCAATTCACTGAAATTTTCAAGCAATTGTCCAATATGCATTTCTAGCACCTCCAGTAAGTCCCCTAAACTATCGTCTTGCAAAAGCCTTTGGGCCTTTGCTCTTGCTAAGCTAACATTTCGCTGCTGTAACAGAGTGGCGATATCCCTTCGGGTAATAGCTCCTTGAGAATCCTTTTTTTCTTGCAATTGTCCCAGTTTCAGGCTTGTTAGTCTGAGTTGCGCCTAGAAATTCTTAACGACAGAAAGCATCCCGACGGCTGACCACGAACCTTGAAGGACGCTGGCTCCCACTGTGCACTGACCATTATTACAGATTCCAACAACGTTGCTGATGTGCACTTCACAGTAGTGGTCACTGTTTTAGCGTAGGCAATCCATCTAGGAGACAGCACCAGATAAATGGTCAAACTTTATGATATCGTCAGGTGACCACGGCATGCTGAACCCGAATAAGTACTTTACTTAAAATTTAAGTTAAAACTTCAAAAACACAGTTCGTTTGGCGGCAATATGCTCAAACACACCAATCCACGAAAATACCCCACTTCTGGATCACTGGTTGTACCTATTGTCTCCCATTCTTTCCCCTTTCTACGTCCCTTCAATCGTTTGAACTCGAAAATCTCTTTATGTACGCTTTCGCAATCTGCACAGGGCTTGATTCTGGCTGTCACCGCTCGTCCAGCTTGCGACTGATGATGAACTCACAGCCTGAGGTTTGAGTTTGGGCCATACAGGATCGAGGTATATACCAGTAGCGGCTACATCCGCGAGTCCGAGATGTACAAGCCTCTCTAGGTTTCACAATGCATTTAGCTTCACGCCGGAAAACAATGGATACCCTTACCCATCCGGTGGCAGTTACCTTTTTCATCTGCTTTGACCCGCCCTTTCATCAGACTAGCCTCGCCATAATCGTTTTCTGGTCCTGGATACTAGCCTCTTCTTTAGAGTTACATTGCTTTCCCCATTGATCAATTCACTTGACGAGGTTTACTGCCCTTCCTACTTTGAGTTTGACTGTGCCCTCTCTGCGAAATATAGCCAGGGACATCTGATTATGATCGGGCCTTCTTCATCTCTACCCGCAGCGCAACCTGAGCGTCAGGTTGCAACGAATTAGGGATCCAGTCTAAAGAGGTATGTTGGCCTTGAAGAGGACATTGAATAGAGCGGAGATCACCTTGGAATTTTGTTGGAATTCAACCCATTTCCTGTCTCGGCCCAAGCAATTCTTTCGTGTGTTGAAAACAAAAGACTTCGATTAGAGGATCGCCATCCTCGGCATCATCTTGTGTTTGTAGGAAAGCGGGGACTAATTTAAGGTGACGTGGACATTGTTTATCTGCCTTGGTGACACCTGAGCATTGTTGTCGTAATCGAAGTCATCCGACCTGAGGGGCTGGCAGGCATGGATGCTCGTGAATGATGCGCGAGATCTTTTCAGTTTGGTTGCGCTGACAGTGTTAGTTTGACCACTTGGGACAGAGAAGTTGCAGATGAGAGGTTAGAAGGTAAAGGTAGTACCGAAGCTGAATGCGGGCGTAGGGGTCTAGGGGAATGCGTGAAATATTGTCCCTCGGGACGAAGAGCCATTTGCATTGTTAAGGACTGAGCAGCCGGAAGCGGAACTAGTGTCGCCTGTGAGACTAAAAGGTTGGGCTTCTGAGGCGTAAGGGATGTAGAAGGTAAGCTTGGAATATATGCCTGATTTGTGGGCCAGCCACGAAGTTTGGATCTGAATGATATCGTTGTATAGTGCAAGCGCATCGAAAGCTTGAACAAGTTCAGGATCAGGGAGGTCTAAGTTCGGTGTAGAGTAAGTTTGGACACTGATCAGCCTAAGCTTCAAAGGAGTTGGTGGGACTCTGCAAGTGCACGCGATTACTTAGCAGGGGCTAGAATTTAGTAGAAAAGGGTACTCAAGTGAGTCGAGAAATTTGTTGAAATTGTTTGGCTTTTCCTTTCGTTAAGTGCATGCTCTCTAGTATAGTAAGTATGAAGGAGACAGGCAAAGGTTGGGCAAAGGTCCACCACGTGGCCATATAAAACAAGATCAAGTGCCTGAACGGGAAAGGCCCTTTCTTTCCTCACGCTCACCGAGCAAGCTACAGTAAGTCCTTGCTTTCACCCTTGCATAACGTTTTCAGATGAAAAGCACTGGGCTCTGATATCATATTCGCTGATGTCACGCACTACGCTTTTGAAGCGGCGGCCTAGAAAACCGTTAACTGATTTTCTTGTGCACATCACTAAAATTTGCGAAACATGAACTAATGTATTGTTTCAAGCAATGGAGGTTCATACAGAGCCGCTTCAATTTTCTAATGCCATAGATGACATAGCAGCGAGTATCTCATCTGCTCGGGAAGCTATGCAGACCATCAAAGCAAAGTCTGTCGTTCTTCTAAACGACAAAAAACATTGACCTTATCTCTCCTTCTAGCCTAGGGTCTTTGCAATCCAAGGACGGGATCTCCCTGCTTTCACTCAAGCATCACATACTTCTCTCCTACCTGAACTCTCTCATCCTTGTTTCATCCCGTCGTGTCATTGGCCATTCCCTGAGTGGCCGTTCATATCCTGGTCAGCTTTTCAGTTCCCTAGAGCGATCTTCCCGTGGAAATGGTGCTGGTGATCTCGTGGACTCCATGGTGGAGAACCGAATAGTACTTGAAAGAGTCTACACGTTGGAGATGCGGATGCGCTATCAAATTGAAAAACTCGTGAGATTCGCGGAGGAGCCAGAGAAAAGTCTGAATCTTAACGATGGTGCGTTTGTTTCTACTATCCCCTCTTCCCTGGGTTAAATGCCTTGATTTAATAGATCCATTGGCATTCCGCCCGAACCCGAACAATCTCATGGACACCAGCGAAACTGCCGATGCCGCGAACGAAGCTTCACGAGAAGATTCGTCACATCGTATAAACCACGATCCTCATGATGTCACGTTCACCGAAGGAGTGTACCGTCCACCGCGTGTTGCTCCCGTTCCTTACACGGAAAAATCAAAATCGCAGTTGAGAAAAGAACGCCCCCCTCTTCCCTCGGCTCTTGCTTCCTTGTCATCTGATCCCTCTCGCCCTCATATGGAATCCACCTCCGGCCTTGGAGCGACACCTTCTTTGGCCTCTGGCCGTGCAGCCTATTTGAAACGGTTGAACGACTTTGAGGAAGAAAACTTTTCACGTGTGGTTATGAAAAAGAGCGAAGCCAAGAGGCGGGCTCGGGACGAGGAAGATCTTGCGATGGGTGGGAGCTTGACTGGCGGATCAGGCAAGCATCGCCGAAGAGCGGGAGGCCTAGAAGACGAGTTCGGCGATGTTTTAAGAAGTGTCGAGAGTGTTCATCATAGAGGTTCCGTTGGTAGAAAGGGAGATGGCTACGACGAGCTCAGACAACGGGCTAAGAAAGCCGATCTTCTTGAACGAAGTCGACGGGAAGGCGTTCGGAAATGGAACAGCGCTGGAGATGAGGATGAAGCTGTTGAACGGACAAGAAAGCGGAGTAGATTCGAGTTGGAAGCGAAGAACGTAAAAAAGAAACTTAGTAAAGGGAGGAAGTAATAGAGCTTGAATATATATTTCTTTAGCAGTTTACAGCAGGATTCATAACGATAGGCCCCTCCAGAAAAAACAATACACAGTGCGGAGTACGAAATTCAATCACCGAGCGACATATTCATGAGAGCGTCATTGAAGGCTGCATTCCTGCATCGCATGCAGCCTTCAAGAAACTGCGGGAAGGCAGGTTTGAGACGGGTTGCAACGAGAATAATTATAAGTGACGTACGTCTGCGTCAAGACTGTCCTGAGTCCTGTCTGTCAAACCTTCGTTAAGAGACATGTTCAAGGCTATTTTTTTACTCCCTATGTATGTGACGCCTCACGACTACTGGAGGAAATCTGAAGACATCACGTCAAACTTTATACTCCGACCTATAGCCGACTACGTATGTTTTTTTCGGAG
>JABCKH010000458.1:0-14876 GCA_018851285.1 Lyophyllum semitale | reverse complement strand
GAGCCGCACCTGGAGCTAAGCTAATAATCAAAAGTGATTCACAAATAATGATAGATGGACTGACAAAACACCTTGAAGATTGGGAGGACAAGGGCTGGATTGGAGTAGCCAATCGAGATGTCCTCAAAGCGACTGTCGCCTGCCTAAGGAAACGAGCAGGAAGGACACTGCTACAGAAAGTCAAAGGACATAGCGGAGACAAAGGAAATGATGGCGCCGACGAAGAGGCTGGAAACGGAGCGCGAAAAGCCATCCCAGACGAGATAGATCTTAAAATCCCAAAAAACTTCGACGTCTCTGGAGCTAAGCTAACAAAGATGACCCAAGCCCTCCTCTACCGTGGCATCCTCGAGAGACGCAAGCCAGTAGAAAGAAGGAACACGATTATAAACCTGGATGTAACAAGGTACGCGGTACAGAGCCTAACGGGAAATCTCCCAAGTGACCAAAACATCTGGAGATCACTCAAGAACAAAAGCATATCACGAAACATAAGGGCATACCTTTGGAAAGCAATGCACGGCGCTTATAAAATTGGTGACTATTGGAGAAATATCCCCACTTTCGAAATACGTGGTGAATGTCAATCGTGCGATAAGAGAGAGACAATGGAGCATATACTCACGGAATGCTCGGAGACTGGACAAAGTGTTATCTGGGAACTTGCAGAGGCGTTGTGGAATAAAAAAGGCCTACCATGGCATACCCCGACCCTTGGTCTACAACTTGGATGTGGAATGGCGAATTTCACCGACGAAAAAGGACAGTCCCTAATAGGGGCGAACAGACTCTTCACAATCATCGTATCCGAATCTACCCATCTGATCTGGAAAATTAGATGCACGTACAAAATCGAACGGGAGGGAAATCCAGAAAAAAGACATGCCGATGATGAAATCCGCCGTATGTGGATGCGCGCGATAAACGCGAGATTAAAGTTTGACTGCTTGATGACCGACAAGCAGCGTTATGGAAAAAAAGCACTCAAACCTTCCCTTGTCAAAAAGACCTGGGAAGGAACCCTCCAGAATGAAGAGAACTTACCAGATAAATGGACGTTCATGACCGGGGTTTTAGTGGGTATGGGAACGGCACGTCCGCCAGGACGCAACCGGTGACCTAGTTACTGAGCCGTGCCCTAGTCCCACACTGTTTTCCGAGGCATACACAATCGGAATTCGTGCTAAGACATTTCCTCGGGGTGGTTTCCTACTTCTCTTTCTATTCTTTTCTTACTCGGAGTGAAATTCTCCGGCCCTTTCCGCTGGGAGGATGAGGCTTCGTTACATTGGCATCCCATAGCTTGTAACGCTTAAAAGTTGTCATCTGACCTATAGCACCACCAAAAAAAAAAAAAAAAAAAAAAAAAAAGGTATGTCGCTCATTATCGTAGGCGGTGGTTGTGGGAGGAGAGAATTGACCTGAGCAACGTTTGATAATCTAATGATGATCGTATTTGACTGATAAGGAATATCTTCATTGATCTGAGGAAATCGTTATCCACGTGGAAAGCATGCTATATATTGATCTGTAACCTGGGTGCTTAACGAATGTAGAACGACCCCTAACGATTCGCGACAGCCAAACGAGCCTTACCATAGGCCACACCGCCATGCTCAACCCATATCAGCATCTGCCCAGTCGTCATCACAAAGTCCGTATCGACGTCGATGAAGGGTTTGAGCCCAACTAGAATGGGCGTTCTGTTAGAAAACGAACATCAACAGGTATATATGAAGAGCGCGAGCAGCTTGAAATGCACATACCCGAATCGGCACAATATGAGGGGTGGAGGGTTTACACAGAATTGAATGTAGGGGATAATATGATTGCCACACGATCTGGCATAACGATTTTCGAACGATCGTAGAGTTTATGAGAGGTGAGGACTCACTGCGGCCCGCGTGGCTTCTCATGCGCTCTCAGACGATTCAGTTTCTGGGGACTTCGGCTTCTTTGAGGATGGCGTGGAACTGATCATGTGTGGCCATCGTCGTGGGACGGTATGGACTAAACTGCAGCGAGTAAGTAGACAAAGATGATAAAGAATTGGGAAGTCGGCGGACATGCGTCTCCCTGATGAAAGCAGCCAATCACGGAGCTGCAATCTCGGCCAAATGAACCCTTAGGAACACAAACTCTATAAGACTCTATGTGGCGGTCAATATCGGTCACGCACTTGATAAGTTGATCAACCAACCTAACAAGTCCCATATACACCATACCATGATGGAGCCGAAAGAACATGACTTCAAGTGTACTCAAGCGGCAGATGATCCCACCCGGCCTTTCAGCGCAAATCCCCAAAAGTAGAGACACACCTCGTCCGAGTTGTTAAAAGTTGAGGTTTGATGACTGCATATTTTCAGACCTGCGGAAATAGCGGGTTGTTAAAGCATCTTGAACAAGGACAGGTAAGCACGGAGACAAAAAGAGAACAAATCCAGAAGAAAAAAGCCCGATTTGATTCTGATGTGACATACGTGACTTCTTCTCCGTCGTTCATCTTGAGCGCCTGTTCTTTCTCCAGGGACTGTTGGAAAATATGCTGCTTCGAACCTGAACTTGGAATGCGCACAAACGGCTCGCCTTATATGTCTATCTATGATCCTCACGTGGTTCCTCTAGCATTTTCTTTGCCAATCGCTCGATCTCTCGGTCTTTTTCAGTCTTTCTCGCCAGCTCACAGAGTCGACTGGATGTCTACACACCCAATGCTCGCGCAAAATCGATAGAAACGGTGTATTCTTTTTGGTTTACAACCACCAACAGCGCGACGATGCCTAGCTAGGATAAACCCGTCAGATTCACAAGCTCGCTACCCTTCCCCAAGGCGTTAACATTCATCAGTGAGCCGCTTATTCCCTGCCCTCTGTTTCCATCATACTCAAATTTATATTCATTTTCTCCTTCTCACCCCCCCCCCCAGTACTCGAAATCGAACCAATCCACGACTCCCAGTGTACTCGCGTCCCTAGTGTATCCGTTTTTTTTTCCCATCCATATAATGTCTAACTCCTTGACTTTCATGCAGCGCTCGAGACCAACCCATCAAACCCGACTGTAGCAACTGCAAACACGGCGACGGCCCAGAAACGAGCGCCGAGAGATCTTGTGAATGTTGGCTGAATATGAATGTGACGCATGGGGTCGAGAGGTATGTGTAATTTTCGCTCGATAGCTGCGCTTTGAGTGATGGGCACTTATTCTTTGTAGATAAGTCCGTTTAAGCGAAAATAGAAGATAAAGATGTGAGGAAATACAACAGAGGCGAAGGGTCGACCAGTGGATGTCTGCAGTCTAAAGCGGTATGTTTCCCGGTTCGTTTCGTTCTCCAAAATCAAGCCAATGACTCTCCACTGCAGTGTCAGCTCTAATTCCCACCGGAACTTAACATTCAATAATTACTATCGTGCTCGAATCCACGGTTCGTTCGTTTTTCTGCTATATTCATCTAATTCTTCGACCGTCATTCAGGCTTCATAGCAAACCCATCTCCCCAAAATCGAGCACAGCAGCGGCTGCAGAAAGGCTGACCAGATGTGCCGAGAATTGCTCGTGAATCACAGAGCGGAACGGAGATACTTGTACGAGAGAGTTCTTATATATTGCAGCGCGAACGCTGGGACAGGGGTATGTGTCCTTTGCGCTTGGGATCTGATGTAGGCATTTATTCTTTTAATAGATTCTTCCGAGGGCAATGCAAAGAAAGACGCAAAGAAAGTCAGAGCGGCGAAGTATCGATGGCTGATGGATACAGTCCGTTTCCTAAAGTTGTATTTTTTTTGCTTCAGTTTTGTACTCAACGAAAGGTAGTGTGTGTGCTCTCTGTTCTTCATGTACGTCTATTAACAATTAATACAGTTTGGGTATATGTTCAGTCCCCGTTAGAGGACTATGACATGGACACGAACGAGGACGGGCGGGAGGAGGAGAGGCGACATGGCTAATGATGTGTGCGCCCAGCTGAGGTAGAAATCTTCAGGGAAGAATATCCCGTTGGAGGTGGGTTCCATCTTCGCTCCTTCTCCCCCCCGCTCTCTCCTATCTTCTACCTTTTCTTTTCCTTTTCTTTTGTCTTTCGTCCCTATTCCCTCCTGTACGCATACACCCAACTAACGCCGGTCCCTCTTTTAGAAATCTGTGTCTGTGAAGCCGTACAACGTGAGCTTTGCCGGCACTCCCCAGACAAGCAGAAGCATGTGCTGGGAAATGACGGCGCGCGGCCCGTGTGCGATGTATGCCCTAGAAGATGTAGGCGACTCGAGGGTCGGGAGAAGTCTCTATTTTCTTGTGATCAAGCGTGGGGCCCAGGGCACGGGAGTCACTGCCCCAACCTTAGATTTAACCGCTGTTCCCTACGCCCCGACGCACGCCTGCACCCAAGACGCTGAAGTTAACGTAAGGCAGGGTGGGGGAGTATCGGGACGATTTGTGCCTTGCGCAGTTCCTTGAGGGTTCTTTTTACGGTCTGTTGAGTATCCATTCGTCTGTTGTAGCACGCCAAGCTGACATCTGTGATGCCCTAGGAACTAGACGTTATGTTAGACCCATCAACATCCCGCAGGTCCCTCAGTAACAGTGTATGAGCTTCACGGAAAAGCCAAAAAATAGCAGACCGATGGAAGAGGCGGTTGATTGCCGCTTGTCACGAACCGCAGCAGCGACATCCACAGTAAATATTGTCTTAAAACTGTCATCGGCGTTGATGGGCAAACTCCCGACTTGAACCGTTCTACCTGCACGTCCTCTTCATCCGCTTATTTGGTCACTAACAGACGTTCAAACGTGAAGCATCTAAAGTCCATATACGAGTCAGAAGGCGAGAGAAGTGAATATTGTTGCGGAGGCTGCCTATCGACGTTTAAGTACCCCAAGGCTTGGGGACGTCGAAGAAATAACAAGTTCAAGTTCGATGGTTAAGGTACATTATAAGTCGAAAGATTATACTGCTGGCGCGCAATGGACTATTCTGCCTCTGTACGCAGGTACAGGATACCTTTCGACGCTAGGTCATGCATCCGTCCCGGCAAGGTTTCGAAACCATATCGCTCGACTTCGTCGCGGAAGGATTCATCGCAAAGACGGACAACGACGCGCTTCAAGGTCTCGACATGGCGGCTCCTGCTCAGCAACTCGTCTATTCCTTCCCAGTCCCTGGTATCCGTATCCCCCGCAACAGACCTCCACATAAGTTCCACCTCCCTCAATTGATTCCGTTCCGGAATGGATGCAAGGACGTGGCGCACCCACGGGCCATAGTGCTCTTGATCAGAATGGCTGTGTATAGTGAGACTGCGCAAGTGCACCAAATGATGAAGCTCGAGGCTTCTGAGTTCACACGAATCATCTAGTCAGAATCAAAATGAATCACTGGGCATAGGAGACTGGGGATAACGATTGGGTTACCAATGTGAACGCCGATATGTAAGTATTGTAGGTATCCCGAGGAGATGTCCACCAATTTCTGTAGCCCGGTGATATTGATGGATACTCTCGAGACAGTGCATGAACGGAGACGCGCCAGCGACAATCCTGATGGATTCGTTAGGTCTTCCATAGCCTCGACAAGCTCTTCCACCTCCTCTGTGACTACAGTCTGCAGATACCCCACAACACCTGGAATGAAGGGGCCCCGCGGCTCCCAAGGGTAGAAATGTACATTCTCGAGTTCTAGAACTCTAATGTTGCCAAAGGAACAAAGGTGATCCGCTGGAAAAAAGATGCTCCCGAGGTAAAGGGTGTGACAAGTAGGGGACCGTATGATGCGGAGAAGCTCGGACTGTAATGTTCTGTTGAGAGGAGCCCAAGAAGTGAAATATTCAGTCCATGTGCGCAGCTTGATCTCCTGCACAAGCTCTAATCTGCGCAAGACGGCACAAACCATGTCGACACTTCGAGGGTTTACGGAAGGAACGTGGATATCAAGGATTCGCACGAATGCAGAAAGATGAGCGTTCAGTGAGAAAGCGATGTCGATAAGCTCGATTGTGCGATAGTCTGATATGTCGAGGGGGAGGATGTGCAAGAGCCATCGTTGGGCGGGTTCTCGGAAGCATGATGAGACTGTGCTGCACGATATTAAAGTAGTGCTGTCGTCCCCAACTTCTTCGACAATGATTTCGAGTATCTCTTGTGGAAACACGCGTATGTCGCTCATTGTCTTAGGTGGTAGTTGTGGGAATAGAGAACGAGCAGATCCGATAATCTGATGATGATCGTGTTTGGCTTCAGAATGGTTGATCGGAGAAAATGATCATATGGACAATACCGTGTATTGATCTGTACAGTTGGCGCCCTACGGACAATGATCCCTAACGATTTGCGCCAGCCAAAAGAGCGTTACCATAGGCCCCACCGCTATGCTTAGCCCTATCAGCGTTCGCTACGCGGTACTAGTCGTCATCATAAAAGTCCGTATCGACGTCGATGACCGCCACCCACGGGAGACACCACTATCTAGAATCTAGCCTGGTGAGTCGATTGAGCTGAAGAACAGGCCGACAACGGTGCCTTACCGAATTCGGTTCCCTAATGCTGAAACGCAAGGGATCCAGTGTACCATAACAGGACAGAATGATGATCTAGAGTATCATGAGGCTGAATGCTTGTGCCATCGTCATTGTACGCGAAATGGCACTGTGACGGAGAGAACACGCACTAGAATTGAAGATGCCTCGTGCTGATCTTGTATTCAGCAGGCGCCTAAAGACAAGCACCGAAGGATTCTTTTGGCATATGAATGTGAAAGCGACTGGGACGAGCTATCAACTAGTAAGCAAACTGCCATCGTAATTTTCAGCGTCAGGGGGTACAGTTTTGGAGTCATCGAGCTGGCGTCCATGCCCTCGACCTACAAGAACCTACGAGAACGATAATTAGTATCAACTCGAAATTTCAAGGTTGAATAGCGCGCGCACTCCGACTGTCTATCGTACGAACACCACGAGCAAAAGAAAGCTCCTAGTGAGATCAAATGTCAACCACGATTTGTCACGGCGGAAAAAAGTGGAACTGGACTAACACATACCAAACAGCGAGTCATCGCAAAAAAGGAAGCGAAGATACATTACTTCGTTCTCGAAGATGCTCTGACGAGAAAGCCACGGATTTCGCTATAGTTGGAACTTGGCGTACCAGTCGGTCACTGTCTGTCATTAGCCTCACCGTTCATGCCCAGATTGTGAGGAAGGGCGAGTAGCGATGAATGCGAGTTAAATTAGTGGTGCATACATTGAGAGAAATCCTAGAGAGCGAGATTAAAGCAGGGCCATAGGATGGGTGTCAGGAACAAGGAGATTGACCGCGTGATCGTCCTCATTGTCAACAACAACGACAAAGCTCATCGTTGCCAGCGACCACGATCACTCCCTTGTCGTGCTATGCAGCATCTCATCTTCTACATCGGTCATCTCTAGCTAAACTCCCAGCGCCGCTTCGAACTATTGATCTGATACTTGCGGGTTCAAAAACCCAGGTAACAACCAAGTAATAGCGCGTCCGTGGTACGTTTCTTTTTTCGATTGTTTTCACTCGAAGTGACGCCAAACTAACGATCTTTTGCAGTTGAAAACGACATCCACGAACATAGAGACTCTAGCAGCAGCGTCTGCTAGACGGCTTGCAAGGGTGAAAACTTCTGGCGGATGAGGGCGCGGGGGCTGGCATGATAACGGTGAGTATCCGTTTTGCTTTGACGTTTCTCTCTAACGTAGTTATCCTTTTAGGTCAATAGATCACGTTATGCCTGTTTATTGTGAGGAGGAGGGGTAAACTCGATGGCGAAGTACCCGTCGCTGTTTGAAAGGTACGTCGAGTCCATTCTTTCCTCGATTCTCCGGCTTATATACATAACAGATATACGTTCTCCACGTCCTCTTCTGTCCAGTCTCAGCACACGAGCTTAAGCTTAAATCAGGGACAGCCTTCCTCATCGTCCCGAACTCGTCACGGCCGCCCCCGACCGCTCTTACCTTCGTCCTACATCATAAATCAGGATCAATATCCCTCGGAGTTCGACATTCAGCACTAGTTGGCACAAATACAGCCCTCAGACCTACCACATTTCGGCATGAACATCAAATGCGAAACAAACGCTCGAGAACAACCACATCAACCTTTCCAAAAACATCGGTACGTCCCCTTACCTCCTCCCCCACTTCAAAGCCGTGCTGAATCTATTTCGTCCCCAGAACGCCAGCGAAGATGCCGTTATCGCCGGTCAGGTCATGCTTGGATACCGCCACTGCCACCACCGCGACACCCCAGCCCTTTCCAGCGATCCAGAGTCCATCCATGTGGTACGCCCGAAGTTACCAACACGAACCCGTAGCCGCTCCTCCCGCGCTGCCTCCCACACATCCGCTCTTACCCGTCTCGGTCCCGTCGGCCTTCACGTGTCTTGTAAACCGGCGACAGCACGAGGACCGGCGCATGCGCAGGAGGTGCACCAATAGAGCGTTCCTGTTCGGCGTCGCACCTCACCTTGAATATTGCTTGAATACCCGCTGGTGACGAGATACGATACCTTGTCTGAATTCCCGCCGGTGCACTTAGGGTTAGGGTTACGTGACCAAACAGAACTTTGACCCATGGCCGTTAATTTCTGCATGTGCAAGCCCGTGGAGCGCCCAATATCATCACACGGACGTAGCCCTCGTTCTCCTGCATCCGCGAGGTTCTGATGTGCGGACTCGACTACGACCAGATCCTGATATAGCGCCCAGGACCGTCAATTCAGAAACGCTAAATCTCCAACTCGACGTGATATGTGCGTCGTCATCTTTATATATGCGTATGTTGCCTGATACCCCCCAAGACTGAAGTCGTCCACTGGTTCACATTGAATACCCAGTGCGAGTCAGTTCAGGCCCTCTCTGGATCTGTGATAGACCTCGAGTAATGATTTTTTCTTTCCTTTTCAGGTCAATACGTGCTTCCACTCACTCCTCCAATTACAACAAGACTGAGCGACGGGGAGTTCCCAAGCTGCGGCCGCTGCGATGTATATCGGTCTGATAGCCCGCATGTAGAATAATTCGCGGTACGTCTTATCTCTACGTAGAGTCAATTGGCGTTGGATCTGACGACAAGCATTGAAGGGGCAAGGCACATTTTGACCCACCCGCGTCGGCGCCTATCGCTATCTAAACCACTAGCATATTCATATCTTGTCGACAGCGGTAAGGGGTGCCTGTCGGCTGACAGCTCCTGCTATCGAGAGTCGACATTTCGAGGAGCAATGATCAGTATCTTCTTCAAGGGTTATCTTTGTACAGTCTTCGTCTGCCGTGTGAAAGGTAAAGGTAAAGCCTTCCTGGGAATATCAATCCAATCGACCGCCTATAACTCGACTCAGCCCAAATATCAGAATCGAGCATAACGCAAGTTATGTAATGAAATACACAAGCAATGAATATTGTTCGGTGTACGAAGAGTAACAGTTGCATGGAACAAAGCCGAGGCTAAGTTAAAGTAGAGTACAAGAACAGATCATCCTGTTTGATGATTTACCACTGAGCCGCCAACCTTGACCGGTCCCTAACGATACTTCCCACCCCACCAAGTCGACACATCATACTACCTATGCGCAAGACAACTATACAGCCTATGTACATAGGAACAAGATACCTTTCGAGGCTAGCTGATGCATCTGGCCCATCAAGTTTTCAAAACCGTATTGCTCAGCTTCGTCGCGTAAGGATTCATCACGAAAACGGACAACGACGCGCTTCAAGGTCTCTGCATGGCGGCTCCTGCTCAGCAACTCGTCTATTCCTTTCCAGTCCCCTTTCCCCGAAGCAGACGTCCACATAAGTTCAACCTCCCTCAACTGGTTTCGTTCTGGAATAGATTCAAGGACGCGGCGCGTCCATGGGACATAGTGATGTTGATCGAAAAGGCTGTGTATAGTGAGACGGCGTAAGTGCATCAAGTTATGAAGCTCGTGTTCGAGCATATAGGTATCTATTCAAGAATCGAATGAATCAGGTTGGCACAGGAGACTGGGGTTAACGACTGAGTTACCAATGCGAACACTGATTTGTAAGTGTTGTAGATACGCCGAAGAGATGTCCACCAGTTTCTGTAGCCCGATGATATCGGTGGCTACTCTCGAGACAGTGCATGAACAGAGACGTGGTAAGGACAATGCTGATGGATTTATCGGATCTGCCAGAGCATTGAGAAGCCGACACAAATCCTCCGTGGCTGGCAGCACTAGAGTCTGCAGGTACCCTTCAACACCTGGAATCACGGGGTCCAGCGACTCAGAAGGGTATAAAATTGCACTGTAGAGTTCTAGGACTTTAATGTGGGAAAAGGAACGGAGATGACCTGCTGGAAAATAGATGTACTCAAGGTGAAGAGTGTGACAAGTAGAGGATCGTATGATGCGGAGGAGGTCGGTCTGCAGTGTGCTGTCGAGATCAGACCAATCACTGAGATCGTCCGCCGATCCGTCCAGCTTGATTTTCTGCACAAGCTGTAATCTACGCAAGACGGCGCAAGCCACGTTAACTCTCCTGGGGCTTATCAAAGTAACGTGGAAATCAAGGATTCGCACGAATGCAGCGAGCCGAGGGTTCATTGAGAAAGCGATGTCTACAAGCTCGATTGTGCGATAGTCCGCTATGTTGAGGGGGAGGGTGTGAAAGAGCCATCGTTGGGCGGGTTCGCGGAAGGATAACGAGACAGTGCTGCACGACCTTAAAGTAGCGCTGTTGTCCCCAACTTCTCCAATGATAACTTCGAGCACCTCTTGTGGAATCACGGGTATATCGCTCATCGTCGTAGACGGTGGTTGTGGGAATAGAGAACGAGCTGAGTGATGTCTGTTAATCTGATGATTTTGGCTGATAAGAAACACAGCCTTCGTTGATCTGATGAAATCGTTACCCAGGCGGACGAGCTGTATATTGATTGATCTGTGTAACTGAGTCACAGTGTCATATGAATCCACAACGATCCCCAACGATCCGCGCCCGCCCAATGAGGCTCACCAAGGCCACCTTGGTCGCCTGTTCTTGCGCAGCAGACGCCATATCTTGGCATCACTATCAGTATAGCTCAGCATTCAGCCTACAATGAGTCGAATGAGTAGAAGCAGAGGCTAACGACGGTGCCATACCGAATGGTAGTCAAGACCCTCGAACTTCCCAAAAGCAA
Source organism: Lyophyllum semitale (assembly GCA_018851285.1). NCBI lineage: Eukaryota > Fungi > Basidiomycota > Agaricomycetes > Agaricales > Lyophyllaceae > Lyophyllum > Lyophyllum semitale. The sequence goes on along the minus strand of JABCKH010000458.1, from coordinate 3,710 downwards.
AACAAATACGATCACGGGGAGGCGCCGCCATCGACTCTTGGTTCTGCTCGGACTCGGTTGTAAGCTCTGTACCATAGTCAGTACCAACGACGGTACACGAAAGCTCTTCTCCGTCCCGTTTTTCTCCTTCCTCATCTTGACCACCGTCCTGAGAGGCCGGAAGCACGGCTGCGAAAACCAATGCTGCACATGAGCGCCGTCGCGGCCTCGTCCTTCTTTCAAAGATCCCACAGGGGCGTACGCGCATCCTTCTGCAGAATGATGATCACCCACAGACCGCAAGAGAGAGGGAATATCGTCTCACCTCACAGTACTTCCTTCTCGCAAATAATCACATGGCCATCTACCCAGTTCTAAAGCGAACAGGTGACAGCCTCGAAAAATATGGGCAACGTGGAGGATCTCGGAGAAAGCGCCGTGCGCCCGCTGTGACCGTACGAGGGCATGGTACTTGAGCGCATGGGGGCGAAAGTGGGTGCTCGTTTCGAGGAGCTGTGTTGCTCCACCTCCGTAGCTTAACCTGGCGATATGGCTGGAGAGCGGGGAAGTTTAACAAGGCTGGGTTCTAGAGCACGCCTGCAAGAGACTCAGAAAGGCAGGGCGGGGTGTCCACCGAGAAGAGGTCGGAGGCCGTTCTGTTCAGCACGAATATATCCGTAGGAGGCGACGCCTGCAAACGGAAATAAGATCAAAGAAAAAAAGTACAAGGCTACAAGGAGAGGGCGGGTAGACAAGGAGAGGGCGGGTAGACGTCAGAATATACGTACAGTATTGGAACACGCAACAATTCGCCGTGATGGGATGGAAACGTTTTCAGGAAGGGTGTCGGCTTTCGAGAACCAAATCAAAAACATCATTGTATGAAGGAGGGAGGACGTACCCGTTTCAAAAATCAGATTCAGTGTCTGAGGGTTTCTTCAACGAACGTCTGACGCAGAATACGAGTCAGCGACAGAATAAAGTGGGAAATAAATCGATGTACATGGGCGTTAATCATTGACGCTGTAAAATAAATATTAAGTCATTCTCTGGGTAGAATGCGGCAGCAATGAAGACAAACCTGGGCCCCATAACGTCGTTATAGCTTCTTATATGACGGTATCAACATATAATTATGTTCAGCCTTCGTCACGCACGCGGGAGTAATGGACTCTGGGACACACAGGCTCGCTTTGATGCATTATCGGCGAATAGCGATGTACTTTTGAGCTCTGGCTTCAACCGAGTCCTGTGGGATGGTAAAATTTGTATCCAACCAGCCGCTGCAGATAAATTGGGCAGAGACATGGAAATACTGTCCTCGAAATGCATGAAAACGCGGCGCACAATATGGTTGTAAAAACAGGGGAGTATTTGTTCCTGTGTGTTCGGGAAGCAATTAGATAATTGGTAGCCCCAATCGCAGATAACCCTTGTCGTAGCCTAGTGAATCTCAGGATGCGCTTCTCCCTCGAGCTGGCTTCATTTGTCTCTCCTCTTCGCAAGCTCTTAGGAATTTCTAATGAATCTCCCAACGGTGCAGAGTTCGGAGTATTAAAACTGGACGTGGACACATATCTCGAGCTGCTCGGTTTAAAATACCACAACCTTGCCGACTCTCAGCAGCTTCGTGTAATCTCAGTCTCTCTATACAAGCAGAAGAATATCTCGCAGCATGAATACCTAACGGTCCTGGTTGAGACCCGCGAAGCAGTGGGGTACTATTTCCGCATGGAGCGCCTGTTGGATTTACACACCCCAGAAACCGTCCCAAGCACCCCTAGCACAACGGTCAGCTCAATCTCGCTCGGAAACTCTTCGCCTTCACCATCCTCTGGATCTACACGTCCCCTACGTGCTACTGAGACGCAACCTACTTCTACTTCGTCTTTGAAGCTGCCGAAAAAGCCCTCTATCGCTTTAACGTACCAATCTACGAAGGATATCATTTGTTGGGTTAAGGCCCCTAAGAGGAATCGTAACGACTGCCCTAGGTGTCCTCACGTTCCCATATCAGCCTGCATCGGACATATTCTCCCTTTATCACATGGTCATCCTCGCTATGGCCATCTGTCAACGAGAGGACAGGCATCTTCTCTTCTCCTATAGCGAATGCTACCACTTTACGGGGCTTATGACTAAACTCCTTGAAAATATCTGCAAGACCGACATGGTGAAGGAGACAGAGGTCCCACCATATTTACAAAAGGGGTCATGGTTCATCATCGGCGAGATATTTAAGGAGGCCTTGGTGCCCCACGTTCAGATTATCACGGTCACCTTTTGCGAAGCAGTCGAGAAGTTCGAAAAAAGTGTACGTGATTCAAACTTATTGACCAACAATCTCTGAACTCGCTTTCAGCTTAAGAAGAAAGAGGCGGCGAAGGAGTGGGAGGTTGAGGCTGTAAGGGAAATGGTGAGAATGGCCAAGGCGGAGGTGAGGGAGAGGGAGAGGGAGAGGGAGAGGGAGCTACTGGAGGAGATTGAAAAATGGGAGCGGAAAATAGAGGCGGTGAAGGGGCGGGAGGTTGAGGCTGCAAGGGAGAGGGCGAGGGCGAAGGCGAAGGAGAGGGAGAGGGAGAAGGCACTACTAAAGGATATTGAAAAGAGGGAGAGTGAGATCGAGGCGGCGGAGGAGCGGGTGAAGGCGCTGGAGGAGCAGATAAAACAACTCAAGGCGGCACCTGCTAGTCAGTGCTCATTGCCATCGTAGGAATGTGGTTTCCTTTTCGGTGGGGTTTTGAGACGAGAACGTTGCCCGTTCGCGAAGATGGGGATGGAACTATGGCTCTTTCCACTGCGGAAGAGAGAACAACTAGGCTGCAAAGAAGCGGACGGTCGAACAACACGGAAATTTCTTCGTGATGTATTCGCTCGTCCAAAATACCGATCACGACAATAGAGACAGGTGCTACATCCAAAGTGCAAAAATTCTGTGACTTCCTTCCTTTCGGCGACGTCGGGGCACCAGACACTGGCAGGTTGATATATCAATGAATTGTAATTAGAGCGATATCGTGATATATGTGGGGCTCTAATTACAAGGACTGCTAATATATAACTTGCCTCTAATGAGTTCCCAAGCCCCCGAGGCTTTTCTCCCACCATCTGGTTTGTGTACATCGTTAGGTATCATGACCGACGCACTCTGCTTTTAGACAAGGCCGCCAGAACAGCTGAATCAGGTGATTGGACCTGGTAATTGACTTCTTGACTTCCATTGTCCTGTCAGCACCGAATTTCTGGACTAGGATGATTCTTTTCATCAAAGGGTTGCGTTCCGCGCTTCCTCATGCGAAATGTGTTCCGTACATATTACCAGATGTCAGAAATGTTTGTTTTTAGGAAAAAAAACATACATTAGATATTAGTACCAAATAATTGAGCATGCAGCATACAGTACTCGTAGCGTGGATGACCTAAAGCTGCCACGAATATCTAGGTCCTACACTCTCACCAGGATCTCTGCATCGCCCCAGATTTTGGCGCCTCTGGGTCAATCGTAACGGGTGCGCGCACGCGACGGGCCGAGAGCGCTGAACGTCCAGGTCTTGACAGTCTATGGCTGGCCCATGGGTAGTACGCGGGCGTTGGGTGTGTGTCCTTCTTGAGCGTTGAGCCCTGCGTGGTCGGGTTTGCAGAGAGGCTGTCCCACCACTCATAGCACATTCGACGATGTGTTTCGCCGTCACGATCTGGGTACTCTTCAGCAGTGTTAGAAGATTAATATT
>JABCKH010000457.1:0-14927 GCA_018851285.1 Lyophyllum semitale | reverse complement strand
AAAACTGCAACTGATGGTCCAGTTTTTTCCAGTTGCAGTCCAGTTAAGTTGCAGTTTTTTCCGGTCCATGCAACTGGACCTCTAAACACCAGTTGGAATGTGATGCAGAAGACGACGGCGGGGTTGGTGCGGAGAGTGAGTTTTCCATCGAGATACCTCAAGTGCGTCGGAACGCCCACTGGCGTCGCGTCTTCGGTGCACTCACTGAACTTGTGGCCGGTTCGTTTGCAGCAGAGGCACAGAGGAGGGGAGGGGGTGGTGTCAACGGGTTTGTTGTCGCGGTCACGAAAGGATGGCTTTGCAGAATCTGGGAGTGCGGCATGAGATTTGCGAGCATTGAGATTGTATGGCTTGAACTGAGGTTTGGCGTTCATGGAGGAGGAGGAAGAGTACAGGGAGTGTTGGAGGTCGCAGGCAGCGTTGCAGCGAACATCGTGGGACATAACATCGAGTTTTACCGCCTCTAGATGTCAGAGGTAGTTATTCTTGTTGTGAGCACGGGGGTTAATAAAGTAACGAGTGCGCTCCATGATGTCGAATTGGCGTATCGCTGTAAAATTTTCTCGGAACTCGTCATGAGCTGCAAGAAATTGATAGTGGGTTCTCCACCTGGATGTGAGCTCTATGTCAGAGTGGGTATCCAGAAAAGCCAAGTATTGTTGCCACGATTTGTGCCAATCCACAATATCGATGTTGGCCTCCTCGGGAAACTGGGAGAGATCCAAGATATGGCTCTTGACATTGGTCACGTTGTAGACAGTGTTCTGTTTGAGGGATGTGGCTTCGGTATGTAATCGCTTCATAGCACGGGATGTAAAGAGAGTTAGAGGGAGGTGGATTTTGTTCTTAGCGAGGGTGAGGACAAAGGGGTGAACTCCGTAACTAAAGTCAGTAGTTGAAACGAGAGCGGGTAGTTCTTCGCTGGTGGAAAAAAGAATCTTTGAGGGTAATGTAAGTGGGGTGGAGGAAGTGGTCAGTAGATTAATGGCCTGTGTACGAGTATTGGGTGAGAATTGTGAAAAGGCAGAGGCAAATTGGATAAGGTTATTACTATTGGAGGGGGCAGGGGGAGGGGTAGTAGTACGGGAGGTGAGAGGAATAAGTAAGGGTTCGTCGACCGGGACCTCAGTCTCTCCGGCATCGTGACGTGATTGTAGAAGTAAGTTGTGTTCAGTTCGTAGGATATTATCATTAAGAATCTGGTTATCTGAAGTGAAATTGGGGACAGACGAGGTACTCGCTGTGGCGGCTGCGTTCAGTATTGGTAACGATCTGGACAACATCGGCATGGGGGCTTTGTTGGTAGCAGCAGGGGGAGGTAGGGAGCCAGTCATGATGAAAGAATTAGAGGGATCGAGTAAGATCTGACTGGTGGAATGAAAAATCTGGCAGGCAGCGTCTGCCGAAATGAAGAGGGAAATGAAAGAAGTGCAGGGTGCATTCTGCCTTCTCGCCTTCTTAAGTACTTCATGCGCACGGACATAGAAGGTGCTCGACGTCGGAACACGTTGTGAGTGTCAAAACCACGTTGCACTTACAAAGCCCGGACACAACTTTTCTGGCCCAGCTCGCAAGCTTGCATAGCCTATTGTTGAGTCACCAACAACGTGAGTTTGATTATCTTCTTCCCACAAAACAATCATGACCAAACAATTTCTGCTCTCACACCACCACCACGACGTCGCGGCCGGCATTCAGGACGCCTCAACGAGAGCAGTCCTTCTGGTAGAAAGAACGGCAGGGGTGGGGAAATAGGTAGATCCCAGCGGAGGAGACACCAGGTGCGCCTGCAGTACTACCCAGCCCATGCATTGACCATCCCACCCACAGCTCACCGGAAACCTGTGAGACGCCCCCCACGGCACACCTACGCCAGCCCAGTGGTCAACACACCTGAGAAAATGCCTCCACATAGCGCCAATTGGCCCCCGCCGATGCACCGCCCTTCAGGCAGTGCCAACAACCGCCACCCCTACCTGCTGCCATGGCACCCTTGGACCAAGGCTACACCCTGCTCAAGCACTGAGTGACGACCCCGCCGCTGCCGCCGCGAAGCCTTGGACAACACTGCCTGTCCGCCTTTGTCACTGGCCTTTGTGCCTCCATATTTATGTAGATTTTGTGTAATTAGATGTTAATATATATATGCATTTTCCTTCTTTTCGCGTCTACAAGTCAACCTGAGTGATACCTAAGTGTATGACGGAGTTGTATGTCCTCCCGCTCACCTGCTCACCAAGCCCAAGCGATCACATGGCGTAGCGTCGCACTTTCCTACCATAGCACAGAGCGCGACACAAGTCCCGCATCAAAACACAAATGTGTCGTGGACCACAGCAAATGTGTCGCGAATTGATCCTTCCAAATGCGGTGTGTGTGTCGGGTCTGGTCGGTCCCCGCTGTCGGTTATTGTGTTTACGCCACTTGACACAATAGCGTTGGTGGAAGCCAAACAACAGGACAAGGACTTGATTAAGCACACACCCCAAGTTGCTGCACAGTGTGTAGCTACAATGTGAGCTTCAAGTTTGCTTAGATGATCAATGACACCTTTATGGTCTATGGCTGATCCAGGATTCGCCTGTGAGTCCTGAGGTAGATGCCCCTGGGCCTGATCTGAATCATTGTTTTAGAAAGCTCGCCGGGATACAATTTGTGCTCACCACAGGGTACAAGTGGATCTTCGGCCTCATCATAAAGACCGAGACTCAAGACCAACCTTATCTATGCTGGATAACACCTGTTCTCAAAGTCAAACCAACAATAGCATTGCGGCGCAGGATTTATTAAAGCTTCTGATATTCTGGGTAAGTTTCCTTCTCTCATCTGCCTTATTTTCTCTCATTTGACTACCTTATGTAGATGACACAAGATGCCGTGAAACTCAGTAGTGCAATGGATAGGATCCATACAAACCAGTAGTTGTCTCAAGCTCATATCCTTCAAGTTCCCTCACCATAGACTCAGGCAATACGACCCCTCGCAAAATGCAGATCACATGGTTTTGTTAGCACGTGTATAGATTAGATCAAGAGATTTTCTAAATATATCTTGTGGCCATTGTGCGATTGGATGTCAAACAAACCTTCTCTTCCTCCCCCCACCACCACCGACCTCCCCAGACGACCGACGGCCGCATCACAATGAGAAATGCATAGCAAACTAGCAGTTAATTAACAGGCTGGCCCTAGGTAAGGTATCTACTGTTTCTCTCTGCTGAAGCTGTCTTAATAGCTCACGACACGATGCGACGCGTCTCACGGCGCATTTTACGTGGCCTTTCCGGGGTACGTGACACATCGCCAACGAAGGCTGTTAGAGCAATCGTATCTACATCAATGGAGACGTATGCATGGCGGTAGCGGGCCTCAGTTAGGTTCAATAATGGCAATTGGTAGTCGGGGCACAGTCGAGTAGTAGCGAAGATAGGCAAGAAGTGGAGATCAGGGTGAGCAGCACTCAAGGTGATGCCACGGCGAGCCCATGTCCTCTGCGGCTCCGCCAGACCTCTCCCCTAACTTCTAAAATTCCATTATACTCATTATATAGTTCAATATATACATTTGTGCCCCATGATCTAGTTCTGTAACAAGCAGTGGATGCCTGGGGAGATCCAGGGCTCAACAAAACTCTAACACACTTGTTTGGTGGCCTTGGAAAATGTGTGTTTTCTGACTTGGTACGAATTGGGACATCTCGCGTGAGATCCTAATCTTAGATTGTCACACGTGACTGCATTTTGCGAGGGGTCGTATTGCAGGTGTTCTCACCATATGTATAACATAAACTTTGACTGCAACATGATATTCATTTCTCAAAAGTACCCACTACGCCTACACCACACTCAGATTACCTTTATTCGTGTTCATTAAGATTCAGACGCTGCGCCATAGGCCGCCCCTAATTCTCCACGAAACCCTAGTCGCAGCGCTTATTAAATGTTACTCTACGCAATAGCTACAACACCACATGTACATGTACACACAAGCGACACGACACAACATAAGGATAGATACGGCCTGGGAAGAGAATATAGCGACGATAATATGCGCGCATGTAATGGACAACCCTTCGTAAAAAAGCGAGCAGGTGATAAGATATGATAAAAAAGATGACATCAAGAGGCCATGGATGTGGAGGATGTGGGAGAGAGAAGGGGTATCGCAAACGTGAGTTGGCCGGGGTTGTGGAAGACAGCCTGGAAGGAAACCTGAACGCCGACGTACGAGTCTCTTCTCCAAATATAGAGGAAGAGGCGAAGGCGGATCGTCGAGGAGAAGCATCGCGGCACACATCCACAGGGAGAGAGCCTCACACAACCTCCCGCCTCGCAATATCATCAATCCCCTCCTGGTCCACCAACCACCCAAACTCATCCACCTCATCCTCCGCCTCCGCCAACGCAAGCTCCAGCTCCTCCTCCCCCATCTCCTCCTCCGCCCCATACTCATACTCGTACTCGTCCGCCCCCACTTCCTCCCACCCCTCAAAGTCCTCCACCGCCGCCGGCGACGCCCGCCCGTCCTCACCCCACCCGCGCACCGACACCTCCCCGTCCCCGCCCATCCAGACGTCCCCCCACAGCTCCCCCACCCGCACCCGCTTCCTCGGGTCCCGCACCAGCAGCCGCCCCACGATCCGCCGCGCGCCCGCAGACGCCGCCAGCGTCGGGCCCATCAGCTCCCCCTCCTCCCTATCCCCCTCCCCATCCCTTCCACCAGCGGCAGGCACCGCAGGCCACTCATACTCCCCCTTCGCAATACGCATCAGCCACGCCCGCCGTGCCATCCTCCCTTCCCCCGCCCCAGCCCCAACAACTCGCGCCTCCCCCTCCCTCCCAATCCCGACCCCGACCCCATTCACCACCCCGACGCCCTCACCAAACGGCAGCCGCCGCCCCACAAGCGCATACAGCACCACACCACACGCCCATGCGTCCGTTTCGCGCGCGTCGTACACCCCGCGCCCTCCCCGCTTCGCTGTCCGGCTCCGTGTGCTTGTATGTATCCGCGGCGGAGGCGCCGCCGCCACCCCGCCGGTGACGAGCTCCGGCGCGGCGTACGCCTCGCTCCCACAGCGCGTCGAGAGGAGCGGGCCTTCCTCCTCCTCTTCTTCCTCCTCCGCTTCTTCCTTTTCCTCTCCGTCCTCCACCTCCCCACCTCCCCCGCGTTCAGAGGCAGCAGCACGCCTTGCAGCCCTCCTCGCGGCCCGATCCCTTGCACGCTCCTCCTCCGAACGGATATCGACAAAGCGCGATAGCCCAAAGTCCGTGAGCTTGACCAGCGGCGCGGGGGGCGCAGGGAGGTCCTCGAGCGTCGGCGCAGGCGCACCGGGGTCCTGAGAGAGAGTGGCGTAGACCTCGGTCGTCAGGAGGATATCTGCAGGGGGGGTCAGAAAGTACAAGTGGGATGAGAAGGCGGTACTACTGACTCTCAAGCTTGATATCACGGTGGACGAGGCCGACGCCGTGCATCCAGGCGACGGCGCGGCAGAGCTCGCACCATATGCGTTGGAGGACGCGTTCGCGCAGGCGCGTCCAGGCGGCGTCGGTGTTCACGAGCGCGAGGAGGTCGCCGCCGGGGAGGTACGGCAGCACGAGGACGTGGTGCGTCGGAGTGGAGAGGTGCGCGAGGAGGGGCGTTATGTTGGGGTGGGAGATGTGCTGCAGGGGGGCTGGTCAGTGCAGGGTAAGGGGGGAGATAATTCAAGAGGAGGGTGGGAAAAAGCATAACTATAACCATGATGGATGCATAGATAGCAATCATAATGGCACAGGAAGAGACGTATGCAGATGCGGCTGATAGAGAGCCGAGAGGCACGAGGCAGGGTCCGCTTGATTTGTTATAACCCTGCCGCAGCCCACTCAAAACGAAAGGTAACCCGGCATCACAGGAGAAAAAGACAAAAAGACATGAAAAACCCAACTCACACGAAGCACCTCGACCTCCCTCACAAACGCCACACGGGTGCGCTCCTTTTCCCTCTCCTCGTCCTCGCCCGCAGCCACACCCGCCCCGCCACGCACGGTCATCTTCACTGCGACGAGGCGGCCTTTCGTGCTGCTGCTCCTGCCGAGCCCAGCACTGCCAGCTGGCGGGGACGCCGGAGCTGCGATCGATATCATGAGTGCCCGATGCTTGGTCGATCCCGATGACGAAGAAGCCAGAGAAGAGTTGGACGAGGTCGATGATGCGCGGGAGATGCTTGATGGGAGGAAATCGGGTGCATCGGTGGTGAGGCTGCGGATGGGGCTGATGCCGGGAACGCGGGCGCGGAGCTTGCGCAACGAGCCGGCGCGGAAGAGGGATGATGGGGTAGATGCATTGGGAGATTTTACGGAGGGGGATTTGAGGGAAGCCTGGCGACGGAGATCGCGGAGGCTCCGGCGGGAGCGGAGGACGAGTGGGACGGGAGAGAGGTCGTCTGCGAGCCAGACACTGGAGAAGGCGCCGTGGCCGAGGGGCTTATGGAGACGCAAGGTGGTGTTTGGTGCGGGGGCGATGGTGGGTGAGGAGGGCGAGAGCGGGTAGACGGAGGTGGGTGAGGCGCAGGAGGAGATGATCAAGCCGGCGGTGGGTTCATTAGGAGTAGGCTGCCAGAAGGTGGTGGGATCGGGCTCAAGGTCTTTGGGGCGTGGCGTTGGCTCATTACCGGTGTCGACTTGGTCGATAAAGTTGGTGGTGGGCGTCTTTATTGTCGGCGTCGAGATATCGATCGCCGGGACTGCGAAAAAACTGTAAGTCTTGCTCGACGGTGGGCGGGGTGAGGGCGTTGGGGATGGGGGCCGGGTGGGGAAGGGCGACGAGAAGAATGCGTGTGTTTTGGAGCTAGAGTGTGGCGGAGACGGAAGCGATGATACCGAAATGTCCGAGAACGTCGAGGATGACGACGAGCTGAGGAACGACAGACGCGACTGTGAGGAACCTGACGAGATGGACGACGGCGGCGAGGGATGCAGCATGTGTGCCGTGGCCGTGGCCTTGAACCAAATTCTTTCGACAACTGCACTCAGATCCACAAACGTGCTTGAATCATCTTTAGTCTACACGTGATGCGCGATATCAAGTCATTTAAATAATTTTCGGATCTCCAACCACTGTCAGGCAGAAGGAATGGTATCTGTCCACCTGCGACCCATTACCCACGTTCGATCGTATAAAGTTTCACTGCATCTCACGTTCATCACATATCATTGCGATGACTGTACCCGAGACTCTCATCCAGCCATGCAACCAGAAAATCCAAGCTCATTATGGCGGACATGTCGGCTGCCCTCCCTTGAGGATGGACATTCTGACCGACATACTGGTGCTACAAAGATTGTCCAGGAATCATCGATAATCAGTCTACGTTCTTTCATGTCTTTGCTAGTATATCGGTTAGTACACGCGCTTGTCATGCGGGTGGCACTCATACTGCCCGCGCGAAAGCTGGGTTCGACTCCCAGGCAGAGAGTTACTTTTTGCAGACCTCCATTGTTGTAGTTACCATACATGGATGCTAACTCGACACCCGCAACGGAAAGTGACATCCTTACTCTTCCCCGCCAGTCTGAGTATGTTGGGCCCACGCGAATGGCTTGTAAAAGATAAATCAGAAAAATATCTGTGGGGATCGTATCGTCCAAGCGACATCAAGGCCTTCGTCAGGTTCTTAGCTTGGTACTCTAGGGGCCGGCTTTTGGGTGGGCAGTGGCAAGCGGCGCGTTGACAGAGAACTCTTCGGCGCTGGAAGCTCGCAAGAAGACGGAATAGTCGAGATATATCGACGCTGAATAGCTCGGAGATATATAATATCTCCCCAGACGTATAATTGGTCTAAAGCTTAAAGCGTCGGTCTTTTTTGCATTTCACAAAGACTAGTTCAGTGGACAAAGGGTAGGCGAACGTCCTAACCAAAGGGGCAGATATCGCTCCAGAGTCCACGCCAACGCGATGGCTCGCAGCTCCGACCGTCCGGATGCCTGGAGACTTCCATCGTTGCAGAATTCGAATGCATTGATCGGCCGATATGTAGCAGCTGGTGGTGACGTAGTCAGCTAGTAGTGCGGTCGAGATTCGACTCGGAGTAACTGTTGTGGTGGTCGAGTGACAAGCTTGCATCAAACCGGAATTTCACCACTAGCACCACTACACCCGCTATGAGTTCGCACGAATACAGCGGCGGACAAGCAATGCTTGAAGGAACAAATATGCTGTCGCTCCCGTAAAAACTTATTTCGAAGCTAGAGAGGCGGGACCACGCTAGACCTACAAGGATCAAGCGCTCACCTCTCAGGGCTTCCGTCTGTAAGAGTCGAGAGTCGAGACCAGGTAAGCACTCTATCCAACTCTCGTTCAGCGCAGCTCCCGACGAACCTAGATCGGCTTTAGGGCAGCAATGTTGGAACTGAACAAATCCAATAACGTTCTCTTAACACGTGGGGAGGATGTGTATAAATCGGGGCAAGTCTATACGGCACAAGGACCACCTTTTTGACTCAAGGCTTCATAATCAACCTCAGCCTTAGCCCCACCTAACCACCAGCACCAACATAGTTATGCTGCCTCTAAGCCTCAAGCAGTCTGCGCATCCGCTGATCGCTTTCAAGCGTGGCCAATCTGTCCTGGCCCGCGCCGCTCTGATGACGCTACCTCCGGAGATCGTAACCGCGATAATCGAAGAATTGGATTGGTATTCCTTGATGAACGTCCGCAAGGTGAGTCTCCTGCTTGCATCATCTTATTCCTCTTCATTCAGTGCTTTTCAGACATGTAGATACTTTTACCACATCTCCAAGTCACTCTCTGTATGGCGTAGCCAGCTGCATCGATACCGTGCCCAACACAAGTACACGTCTCGTCTAGACGCGCCTTTGGAAGCTTATTCCGCGTCCGACCTCGAAGAGTGGGTGACCCGGCGAATAAGTGCTGATGCTGGATGGAAATCTAAAAAAACGAAGCCCACGCGAATTCGCTACATCAGGGAACACACTGCATCGGGGGTGTGTCTCGTTCCAGGAGGCCGATGGCTTCTCATGGGGGGGAATGATGGTTCAGTAACAGTATACGATCTGGATTCATCGTCTCTCGATGGGGAACTGTTGCTCCAGCTCCCAGATCACAGGGAAATATACCATATCTGCATCGACATTGATGAAGACTCGCCAAATCTTGCATTTACCATGGCTCTCTCGCCGACTTGGCATGACTGTAAGGATCTCTCACGTTTTTGAAGTCTTCCTGTTGCTGAATTGACTGTAGCCGACTCTGACGCAGTACTTTCAATTCACATATGGGCAGTTGCCGCAGTCGGCCACGGTAGAAAGGCGTACTTGAAAGCTAGCCATCTTCGGTCTTTCGAAGCAAACGTCACCGCTGAAATCACAATCACCGGTCTTACGTTGCATCGGCATCTCCTTGGCCGGCTTATCTTCACATCTGACCTCAGTTCTTACGTCGAAGTCTTTGACTGGACCATGTCAACGTCATCATACCATTGCAAAACGGTTCTTGCTCCGGAAGGGTATTTCGTACGTGGCAATGATAGTCACGCTTTGCCCGCTGCTAACTTCCACTAAGGACTGCATCCGGTTACTTTCAGGCAATCGACTACTCGTGTTTTCCGGAGAATCCTTCATGATTTACGATATCCGTCCAGTTGTCTACAAGGAACCCTCATTCCCCATTGCCACGACGCACTCAATTGAGCCATCGTGGAAGCTGCCATGCCCTCCCAATAACCGAACACGTCAGGGCGGACTCTCTCTAGCCTTAATCGGTGCGACCTCAACATACTTTACATTCATGGCAGGGAACATAGTCCACGGTCTGGCCATTCCGCACAAAGTTCAAGAGCCACCTCAGACCTTCGAGTTGGCGCAGTTCCCAGGTCCGCGCTTTCCCGATCTCGCTCTTGGTTTTGAAAAAATGTTCGCCCATCATCACCGTGAATCAGCCATGAGGCTAGGCTTTGGCTGGAATGAGGAGCGGCCTAGACATGCGGACGGGACTGATCCCGCTTATATCGTCAAGGCTCGTGAGTACTCTGCCGACTGGAATATCGTGTGGCCACCTGTTTTAGATGAAGGGTCTGGACGCATTGTGCAGTCTCTGATAAATGGCGTACTTGTCATGGATACTGCTCTTTTTTTTACAGAGCCGTCGACCGGTAGTCATTTTTACGGTACTTCGTAAAGGGTTACAATATCGGCGTTACGATGCTGAACTACAGCCCTTTGTTGACAGGAGTGGAATGGCACTCGTACATATGCAGTTCCCTCACCTACAATGCATGGGTCACCGTATTCATTTCTTTCGAGGATGTTACCCCACATTGAGTGGCCACGGTGGTACGGCTACATATGTTGGTTATAGTGTCTATCAAATACGCGGCCGTGAGTTGTTGCGCCAAACCTTCGTTTAGTCTCCGGCACGAAATCCGCAACGACACACTCTACGGCATCGGGGACATGTCCGATTAGTCTCTTATACACCCCCGTGGTCAATTCCGCATCTTCGTAGAACCCGAGCCAAAGTATTCGAATCGTTTTCAGCTGTGCACTGAAGGGCGCACTACTGAGAAGCCGCGTAAAAGCAAGCCAGTCAAACATTTCGAGGGAGACGCGTTCTCCGTGATCGTCACTGTAGACGTGTAGTGTGATCGTATGAAGGTGTGGAGATGTGACCTGTGCGAGCAGGTCTACCACCCACCCCCCAAGGGAGAGCACGACGTCGTGGAACCACAGTGCACGGAGATTGGTGTTTGCAGACAGATCGATGGTGCCTGATAGACAGCGAACCCACTTGAATGACAACCAGAAAGGAAGCAAATGAAGGCCACGTACTTTGATAGCCGTCATACAGATCAAGTTCATGCAGACTTGAACCTAGTGCATGATAGGCTTGTCCAATCTCGACAAGTCGCTGTGGTGCATCCGACGCATTGAAGCGCCAGCTGGGAGATAGTCTCACGTCCAATCGTGCGATCGACACTACACCCCGCGCGAGCAGCCACAAAAGGAAGTCGACCGTACTGTTCCCATAGAGTATCAAAGAACGCAGTGAGGTAAGGAGCACAACCTTCGGACTATTGTTGACTTTTGCTACTGAAGGAAGACCTGGATCAACCCACGTTACACCGTTGGCCAGGCTGAGGTGTCGCAGAACTTTGAACTGATGTAGCATCGTTGTAAACTCGGCGAACGAGTCCAGCTTTATGGAGTACAACACAAGTTCAACGAGCTGATGGGTGTAGCACCGCGCCCATGATAGCAACTCGTTGACAGGAATTAGGTATGACGCTGATAATAACAAAGACTCGACTGCGGGGAGAGGTGTACCAAGGAAGTGTTTCGGCTGAACAGTCTGGCTCGCACGCAGCGCGAGGTGGCGGACTGATGTGCCAAGTGTGGCATGGGGTGCATCGAGGAGGATTCGGTGCACAAGTGCGTTGTGCCGCCGGATCTCGAGTGTTGAGATGAGATGGTGCCGACTTGCGTGTAACCAAGCCCGGCAGACGGTACTGCATACTGCAAGAGTCGATGGATCGGCGTGAAGGTGGTCGATGATGCGGTCGTGCAGTTCGCCTGGGATGCGGTCGGTCAGTGTACGGGGGAGGCGTGATGGTGAGGCCTGTAGAGGTAGCTCTGGAGATGCCATTCGTTGATGGGAATTTACAAGTACTTAGTGGGAAGAAAGGTATGCAGTAGGATGATGGCGGTCATGGTAATGGTTGATGGTGTGCAGAGTCATACGTAAGCAGCTACCACTGAGTTCACCTTGTAACAAATTCAGCGAGAAAATGAACCAATGACAACCGAACCTGAACGTTGAACGTCGAATCGACGAACGACAATTCCTAGATCATTTAAGATTGAGTTAGTACAAGCATAATCAACGCTAATTGAAGGATTCATCTGGGTGTAAACTCATCATCGGCGTTCATGTCCCCTGTCCCTTTCCCTGTCCCTATCCGAATCCCTTCGGGATGGCGGCGGTGGCGATCTTCGCTTCTCACTCGCCCTCCCCTCGCCCCTGTCCTTTCCTCTGTACCCGCCATTCTTAGCCTTCGAATAATCCCTCCTTTCATCTCCCCGTCTAGGCGGCGTCCTCGACCGACGCGCGCTCTTGCCTATATGCGGAGGCAGCGGGGTAGGCGAACGGCGGCGCCCGTGGCCGCGGGAGGAAACATCAGATTTCGAGTCTGCGTCTGAGCTGGTGTAGGATGAAGACTCCGAGTCTGAAGAATCTGAGTCTGAAGAAGCCTCCAGCATAGCTCGTCTCTGTTCCATAATGAGCTTTGGCGCATTCTGAAAAGCAGGTTTGAGCACGATCCACTTTTCTAGAGAAATTGATTGAAACACACCTTCAAGTACGCTCTCATATCTTCGGTGATGATACCCAGACCAATGCTCGTGAAATAATTTATGGCAAACCTGGTGTTTTTGGGAACGTCCGTAGGGAACATGGCTTCACAGCCGCGTTTGACCTCAGGATCCTTGAACCTGTCGGCTAGAGTCTTCAAGCCCATACTTCCCATCATCTCATTCATGAGGATTTTGATGAAGATACGGCTACTAGACGTCGTGTCGTCCTCGTTTATTTTCACGCACTCGAAAACCATCCATGAGATAGAGTCCGTGGCGAAAAGATGGCCGAAGAAGCGCGCAATGTTACGCAGGCGATTTGTCTCGTATCGATGGATCGTCGTATAGTAGTTTCCGAATGCGGCTTCGAAGCAGTCCGTCCAAACACGGTTGAGTTTGCTGAAACGCTCCCCGATGAGACCATAGAAAGTGGAATATGACCGCTCTTGGGAGCAACATTCGATAACCATATTTACCAACTCAATCTGTAAATTTCTTTAACATTTGAGTGAGCCAAAAAAAAAAAATCAAATTGTTGCGCACCTCCTGGCCCTCCTGGACCTGCACCTTAAGAAGCTTGTGAACAGCTTCTTCGTAGTTGAGAGCGTTCATAATGGTGAGATAGATTATACGGCGAAGGTTGACCAGATTAGTCTCCGTGCGATCCTCGATGCCTTCTTTCATCTCTGCCACTATGACACAGGTCAATCAAGAGAGCGTTGTTGTTACAAAAAAAACACGAACCTTGGTCCTCATCTTCGTCGCTAGATTCTTCCTCAGACCCCGATTCCTCATCAGACTCCTCGCCCAGAATTTCAGCTTTAATCGTCTTATACTTTTCCTCGTTCTGTATGTAATCGAGGTCAAATTTGAAAATATCTGCGAGCGAAAGTGTAAGTCCCGTGAATAATGAAACATAGATCATTACGCACTTAGTCCTTCCTGTACTTGAAGCTCTTCTTCGAGTTGAATTTCGTGCGTGATTTGCTCGTCCTCATCGACCAAGTCCAAACCTTCAGGCACGACAGGGTTGTCCTTGAACTTGTCTTTCCGAACTTGCATCAAGACTTCGACCATGTACCGCACACGATGGCTGACGCTCCCTTCGTTGAGCACAGCACGGAAAAGCTCGAAAACATCGAAAACAATCCCATTGGCCTCGAGCGAGTTTTCTGTAAGAAAAGCCCCGACTTCACGCATGAAGCCAACGGCAATTTCGATGGAATCGTCAGTAGAATGTTCGAGCAGAAGCAGCAAAATTTGGAGTGCGACCTTTTCGTGCGCGACGGCTTGATTGACGAGGTGTGCAATGAATGTGGTAGTAGAGTGGCAGACGATCTAAACCTCGTTGATTAGGGCTAGGACATCAACATAAAAACTCTGGGACGTACCTTGTCGTTTCGCTTGAACGACCGCCGGAATTGACTGATGAGCCGCATCAACACCAGTTCACCGACTTGGGGTAACTTGGTATTAATAATGGCCACCAGCGCAGCGAACACTGGGGTAAAAGGTAAACTCGCTGACTGGGCCTTCATAACACTCCTCGCGAACAAGCCCCGCCCGCGGACGAGATTCTCAGCAAAGAGCTCGGGGACCACCTGTTTGATGTTGACAATGTTGACACGATTGACAATACCAGTGATGGACTTGCGGAGGGCATCCCACGAAAGCCGCTGGTATTCTGGACTGGCGTTGTCGCTAGAAGCAGCTTGCTGAAGGACTCGCAACCGCGCGGGGGGCATATAAACACCATCAAATCTCGACCCCACTAGCTTCGCAAACTCGGCTTGGGCGTCAAAAGCCTTCTCCTTTGGTTTGTCAGTTTTGTCAAGCTCCATTGCGGCAACACGCGCTGCGAGCTGGCGCTCTCGTTCCGCCCGGCGGACAGGGTCAACATCACTGACTTTTTGTCGCTCGACCAGTCCCAATCCTTTCGAAGGAGGTCCATGGGACCTGCGTCGAGTTGAAGGTGCCCCATCGACATCCTTGGGTGACGGAGACCTATAGCTTGATTAGAGATAACCTAGTACGTGGACAGACAACCATAACAAACCTTTTTCTCTTGTGCTGAGCACTGTCGATATCCATTGAGGGAGTCATTACCGCAGCCGACATGTATCGTCGTCGCTACTAGGAGAGGAGTTGAGCACTTGTACTTATTTGGCTCCACCTAACCTAGGATTACGTATAAAACTCCGGTCCGTGTAACTAATTGGTAACTTACCAAGGGAATTTTCGAGCCTATGTATAAAAGGTAAGTTACAGTGTAAAAAATAGTTTTATACTAATGTCACGTGCTCTTTTGGCGCCAGGCGCGCAGAGGCGCGCAGCGACAAACGACCACGGAAACGACCGCGTGCAGCGGCGTCAGTATAATATACTCTTAAACACGAGAGAATCTATGTTTATTTACAGAGTCAGCAGCGTATGGGATTTGGGATACTGCTATCACAACAGGAAATCTATCTATACATCATAACTATAAGCGGAAGAGAAGCGGTGGCATGGGCGCAAGAAAATATGTGACAGCGAGAGTCGACGTCGCCTGACAACACGTAGAAATAAGCCCTTAGTGAGG